>WOXC01007469.1:0-236548 GCA_011680675.1 Gymnobelideus leadbeateri | reverse complement strand
GCCAGAAGAAACAATTTCAATATTGTGGAAACACAATCAGAATAGCCCAGGACCTGGCAGCTTCTACACTGAGGGATCAAAGGGCATGGAATATGATATTCCAGAGGGCAAAAAGAACTGGGAATGAACCCAAGGGTCACCTACCCAGCAAAACTGAGTATTTTGTTTCAGGGGAAAATATGGTCATTCAGTGTAATAGAGGACTTTCAAGCATTCTTGAGGAAAAAACCAGAATTGAATAGAAAATTTGACATCCAGACACAAGAAGCAAGAGATGCCTAGAAGGTAATCAGGGAAAAGAAATCAAAAGGAACTTATCAAAGTTGAACTATTTACATTCATATATGGAAAAGCAATAACTGTGACTGATGATATCTTTCTCACTATGAAAATAATGGAAGAAGGGTGTGTGGTCACATGAATACATATGTGAATGTGTGTGTATATGGTTACAGTTATATATGGATAGAGAGCATAGGTTGAATTTGTTGGGAAGGGAGAACACCCAAGGGATGAAATTATGAGGTGAGAGAGGAAAGTGGCAAGAGGAGATGGGGAGAGACAGGACAGGGAAACTATCCCATGTAGAAGAAGCAAGGGGAAGTGGTTGCAAAGGAGGGGAGAACAAGGAAGGCTAAAAAGACAAAACCACATTCACATCTAATTTGGTTCAAGCAGAAAATGACATACATACTAAATGGGATATCTCAACCTGCAGCAGGATAGGGGGAAGGGGGATGAGAGGAGGGATGATGGATGGGAGGGCATCCTTGGGGTGAGGGGAGGTTGGAAGTACCCACTATAGAAGAGGGACAGGATCATGTAGGGAATGGACCAGGTGGGGGGTGGGATGAGTGGGAGGGAATTATAAGCAGCCTTGTACAATATATCTACTATGATAATGTTTTGCATAGATAGACATGTACAACATATACTGAATTGCTCATCTCCCAAGAAGGAATGGGTGACAAGGGAGGAAGGAAATGGATCTGAAATTTGAGGTTGTAACATTAAATGTTTCCAATATATATAAATATTATTAGTAATACTCTTTCGCTTGTAATAGGGAGATAAGATGTGCAGGCATTGGGACACAAAGATTCACCTTCCTCTAATGGAAAAGTCGATGGGGGTATGGGAGAAGGTATGGGAGAGAGCAGATTGGAGGAAGCGATATCTTGTGGGACTGCTATTCTGGGAGGTTGGGTAGGGAATAATGGGGGGAAAATGATTGTAACTCAAAATCTGGTGGAAATGAATGATGTAAAACAGAAGTTAATAAAGCATTTGTTTAAAAAAAATAAATAAATATTTGTGGAATTAAAAAAAAAAAGAAAAAAAATTAGAATCAAGCAATTGAAAGCTAATGACTCCATAAGACATCGAGAAACAATAAAACAAAATTTTTTAAAATGAAAAAAAACCAGAAAAATGCGAAATAAAACAACTGGCCTAGACAATAGATTGTGAAGAGATAATTTAAGAAATACGGAATTATGAAATCCATGATCCAAAAAAGAGGCTAGACTTCCTATTTCAAGAAATTTTCTAAGAAAACTGCCTTGATATCTTAGATTTAGAGGACAAAGTAGAAATTGGAAGAATCCACCAATCACTTCCTGAAAGAGATCCCAAAATTAAAACTCCCAGGAGTATAATAGACAAATTCCAGAGCACTCAAGTCAAGGAGAAAATATTTCAATTAGACAGAAAAAAACCAACACAAAGCAGCAATTCAAATGTTGTAGAAACAGAATAACACAAGATTTAGCAACTTCTGCGTTAAAAGGTTAGAGGACTTGGGATATGATATTCTAAAGGGTAAAGAAATTAGGATTATAACCAAGAATCACCTACTCAACAAAGCTGAGTGTAATCCTCCAAGGGGAAAAGTTGATATTGAGCACTTTCAAGCATTCCTGATTAAAAGACCAGGGCTGAATAGAATATTTGACTTTAAGATATAAGACTCAAGAAGCATGGAAAGATAAATAGGAAAGAGAAATCATAAGGGATTCAATAAGGTTAAAGTGTTTATATCCCTATATGGGAAAATGATGCTTGTAACTCCTAAGAACTTTATCATCATTAGGGCACTTAGAAGTATACATAAGCAGAGGGCATGGATGTGTGTGGACTATGATGGGATGATATCTAAAAAATAAAATTAAAAGGTCAGAAAGATGGATGCATTGGGAGAAGGGGAAAGGGAATGGTAGAGTGGGGTAAATTATCTCACATATAAGAGTCTTAAAAGAGCTTTTAGAGTGGAGGGGAACATGAGAGGGGCAATGCTTGAACCTTACTCTCATCGTAAATGGCTTGAAGAGAAAATAACATACACATGTAGTTGAATTTAAAAATCTGTCTTACTCTAGGGGAAAGATTTAACATGTGGAAGCTAATAGAAGGGGGAGAGTGGATTGGTAGAGGTAGTGGTCAGAAGGAAAACAATTTTGAGAAGGGACAGGGTAAAAGAGAGGGAGAAAGAGATAGAGAGAGGGGAAGAATAAATGGAGGAAATGCAGGATGGAGGGAAATACACAATAATCATAACTAAAAAAACAGAAAATTTCTCTGATAAAGACCTTATTTTTCAAATATGTAAAGAACTGAGTCAAATTTATAAGAATACAAGTCATCCCCTAATTAATAAATGATCAAAGGATATAATTAGTCAGTTTTCAGATGATGAAATCAAGGCTATCTATAGCATATGAAAAAAATGCCCTCAATCACTATTGATTAGAGAAATGCAAATTAAAGCAACTATGAAATACCACCTCACACAGATCAGATTGGTTAATATGACAGAAAAGGAAGGTAACAAATGTTGAAGGGAATGTGGGAGTATTGGGACACTAATGCACTGTGGATTGTGAACTTATCCATCTATTCTGGAGGTCAGTTTAGAACTATGTCCAAAGGGCTATAGAACTGTGTATACTCTTTGACACAGCAATACCATTACTAGACCTATATCCCAAAGACATTTAAAAAAGGGAAGAGGACCTATATGTATATATATAAATATTTATAGTAGCTCTTTTTGTGGTGTCAAAGAATTGAAAATTGAGAGGATCCCCATCAGTTGGGGAATGGCTGAATGTGTGTTACATGATTGTTCTGGAATGCTATTGTGCTATAAGAAATGATGAGTGGGATGCTTTCAGAAAAACCCGGAAAACTTACATGAACTTAACAAAGTGAAGTGAGCAAAATCAGGAGAACAGTGTTCATAGTAATAGCAATAGTGTAGGATGATCAGCTGTTAATGACTTAGCTATTTTCTGCAATACAATTATCCAAGACAATTATGATGGACTCATGATAAAAAATGCTGTCCACCTCCAGAGAAATAGCTGATGTAGTCTGAATGTAGATTGAAGCATACTATTTTCTACTTCATTTTAAAATTTATTTTTGTCTGTTTTTTTTTACATGATATGGAAAGGTGTTTTGCATGACTATATGTGTATAACTTAGGGCAGCTAGGTGGCACAGTGGATAGAGTGCTAGACCTGGGGTCAGGAGAACCTGAGTTCAAATCTGGCCTCAGACACTTACTTTGTGACCCAGGGCAAATCACTTAACTGGCCTCAGTTTCCTCATCTGTAAAATGAGCTGAAGGAGGAAATGGCAAACCACTCCAGTATCTTTGCCAAGAAAACCTCAGATGGGGTCACAGATAATTGGACATGACTGAAATGACTCAACTAACAACAGCAACAAAACATGTATAACCTGTGTTAAATTGTTTACCATCACAGGGAGGAGGAAGAGGAAAGGGAGAGAGAGAGAGACTTTGGAATTCAAAATTTTCAAGAACAAATGTTAAAAATTGTTTTTACATGTAATTGGAAAAATATTTTTAAAAACTAAACAAATAAAATAGCATATCTTATAAAAGACTTAGAAGACCTCTGGCATTTTGGATACATTCTCTTTAGAGCATCTATGGTAGGAAACAGACACGACTTACAGATGGGGAGGGTTCAGTTGGGCTATAGTCTGTATCACTGGAGGGCCCATCAATGAGCACAATTATAAAACGTGTTTATATATATCATATCACTTAGAGTAATCATCCCAATAACCCTTGATGGTAGACATGATAGAGATAGCATTATCATTTCACAGATAAGGAAACTGTCTCAGGGAAATTCCATGTCTTGCCGAGGGTAACGTTGGTAAGTGACAGAACTGATAGTCTTTCCACTATCACCTTTTATAGATAACCTACATAGTTGTGGTGTCTGTGCTCATATTCTTGAAGCTATTCATAAATGAGTTTGTTGAGCTATCTCCCCCTAATAGACTATAAGCTAATGAGGTTATGTGCTCCTACTGGCCTTAGTATTGAAAAACTAGTTTCTGAGGTTTTGGTACTGATTCTAGCTGTGTAATATTGGACAAACAACTTCACCTCAGCCTCCTCATCTGTAAAATGGGGATTATAATATCTGCACAACTTATTTCTTGGGATTGTCTAGCTAACAAAACTATGTAAATCTTGAAGCACTATATAAATGTGAGTTATTTTGTTAGCAAGAAACCATGCCTTATTTAAAATCTATATCTTCCTCAGAACTTAGAACATTGATTTCTGTACGTTGGGTATTTAATACATGATTATTAAATTGAATTGGGGACATTTGAAACTTCTATTTAAATTATGTTATATTAGCATATATAGCTTATAGCTTTGAAAATCTCTGATTGCATAATCATCTTCCTTTTTGTTTTTGTTTCTGTTGTTACAGAAGCAAACGAATTGAGAAACTCGAAGTAGATCCGACAAAGTATTCATTTCCTGACGTGGCTAATATTGTCCAAGAGAAAAAAAACACTTTAGGACGAATCCAAGCTAACCCTCCAGTTGTAACCTGTGCTGAAGATCCAGACTTTGAAGATAACCTTGAAGTACCACCTTTGGTTTAAACCTTCAGAAAGTACTTTAGTTGATTTTGGTCTGCATGATCTATTTCCTTCAGTTCAAAAAATTCATCATATTAAGTTAAAATTACATTGTAATTTATAGCAAAATCATTTCTATTATATTTCTACCTACTTTGAATAATATTCTTCTAAGAATAACATATTTTGTTTATGTATTACTGATTCTATTTTAGCACATCAGAAATTATTTACATTTTATTAACATTTTTCTACTGAGTTTTTCATATAAATCCCAGAAATATTTTAAGAACATATGGAAGCAAATGGTGAGTAGATTAAAAAACTGGTCATTAGAATGGGAAAGTAGTCTTTAGTTTAAATGGAACCATTATTCTATAGTTAATTGGTAGGGAGGTTACTGTTCTCTGTATGTTTAAAATTTTTCTATTTGTGAACCTGGATTCTAGTCTTCTAGGGTTAGAGATGTAAGGAGTGGGGAACATAGCAATATGATCGCAATGCAGAATAGCCTTTTGTGCCAGGAAAAGATTTGAGTTCTTCGTTGGCCTATATGAATTGTCTGGAATCCAGGAGAGATCAGCTTGAGGCTGGAGACTAGAACAGAGAAAGAGAAGCTCGTATGGAGGGGAAGCCACACCGGGAAGTAATACTGAGGTTCAGCTGTCAGCGAAAGGAAATCACAGCAGTTTAACACTTTCTGAAAGCTCCATGCATGCTTCCACATGGAAGGTGACCAAGGTGCCTGTCTAGGAAAATAGGGTAAGGGGGGAAGCTACAGTCAGCCATGGAGGAAAGTTGTTTCAATAAACCAGTCAAGATAAAAAGAACTAATTAAGCATGAAACACAGCTTCCAAAACTGGAGCTGTTGGCCTTCCTGGGAGGTGACTCCTTGAATCAGTATGGGCATGCTAATTTCCAGCTGCCAAATAATGGTGGGTTTCTCTTGATTAGGGAAGACTAGGAACAAGAACAGTTTTTCTAATGGTGTGTGATTGACAAGTTTAAACATTTTTAGTCTTGAAGCTTTGAAGCTTCTGCTGCAGGCCTGAAATCCACACCTAGAACTGAGGTTCTAGAGGTGACTTCTCTAAGGATTGAGAACCTTAACAGTCTTGCCAAACTAAATCTGTATGAGTTTGGATCTATAGATTAACATAGTAGCAAAGCTAACACAGGAGTAACCCAGAAGATTCTCAGTACAGTACCCAGAAGGTACTCAGAAAGGCAAAGAGGGAACTAAGGAAAAGAAAAGGCCTAGTTCCTTGTACATTTTTTTGCAAAGCTAGAATGAACTAGTTACACATCTCTCATCTTGTAAAAAAGTTTTAAAATTTGTTTTGGTACCTATATCAAAAACTCTCCTAGGTTTTAGTAAAAACATCCCCCATTCATCTTACCATATACAACATAATCAAATGCTGACGTGCCAAGTGTTTCACAAACACAAAAATGGCATACAATGACACCATAAAAGCTTGATTTTAAAAAGCTTATGTACTATTCTTCTTTTCTTCCATGGAATTATTATATAAAAATTCTTCTCATTAGGATTTTCCTTCTTATCCAAAGACTATGCATGATAGTGAGAATAATATTGGAAATAGAATTTTTAAAAAAAAGAACCTAGGTCGAAACATCTCTAATATCTCCATTTCCTTATCTATGAAATGGAGCTAATCGTTGTCCAAGGTTGTTATGAATGTGAAATGAGATAATGTATGTGAAATCACTTTGTAGTGTGAAAGCATCATATAAATGGCCAGAATGATAACATCATCAGTGCTTGTCATATCCATATGTAAATAGGACTGGAGACTAGTACACAAGAAGAAATCTTCTCTGCATTACTCATTTGGAAAAGATGGCTTCCTGATTGCAGTTGCACGTATCACCTTTCTTTTTTTGTTGTTATAATCTGCTTGGAAAATCTGACAGAAAAAATAATTACTTCCTTTTTATTGACTGCATGCAAATCCAATATGTTTACCCTTTTTTTTCCCCAGGTCACAGCAAAAATTGACTATTTTCTCATATCAGTCTTTCTAGATCACTCCCAATTTCCTTTTATTCCAAGTTTATATTTATGAAGACCAAAAGCGTCCACTGAAAATCTTCTAGAAAGGAACCTCAAAAAATAAAATCTAGGAATGGCATAGCCAAAATCTAGAGTTCCATGTCAAAAACAACAAAACTTTGTAGGCATCCATAAAGGCATTCAAGTACCAAGAAACCACAATCAGGATAATGGTTGTGGGGGAGAGAAGGATAATCTGCTAAAATTATCAAAAAAAAGGGCTATTAAATTTATTTTTAAATACACAGAAATGAACAGTAAGATATTCAGAAGGAAACACAATCAGGGCAATATGGAAAGTAATATGTGGAATTCTTAAAAAGCGAGTAGCGTGAAATGGAACCTCACAGTTGTATATATAATTCTCTTTTTTGTATTTAGCCATTTAAGTAGAAATATTCTTTTTATGGTTTAAGTACAGAATAAAAACATTAAAAAGCTAATTGGGTCTACTGACTGCTAGTTAATGGGAAATACAGGTGGAGGCTCATAAGTTATAGTGCTTGGAAATAGACGCACAGGGTTACCCCCAGAAGCCTCTGGGGTATAAGAATGAGTGCTAATTGGGGAAATATTCCAGAGTAGGTGTTATCTGTAATAGAGACATTCTTTATTTTTAATGTTTTTCCCCCAGTTATATGTAAAGAGAATTTTTTCCATTGACTTTAAAAAAATTCTGAGTTCTAACTTTTTTCCCTCCTTCCCTTTTTTACCTCCTCCTTCCCTAAGACAGTAAGCAATTTGATATAGGTTATATATGTATAATTATGTAAAACATTTCCATATTCATCATATTCTGAAAGAAGGAGACTGGAAGAAAAATAAACACAAAAAAGTGAAAAAATAGTGTGCTTTGGTCTGCGTTCATACTCCATCAGTTCTTTCTCTGGAGGGAGATAGCAGTTTTCATCATGGGTCCATTGGAATTGTCTGGATCACTGTATTGCTTAGAATAGCTTGTCATTCTCAGTTGATCATCGTGCAATATGCAATAGATACATTCTTGAAAAGTTGTCTATACATCCAATTTTTATGTACCAAGTCATATTTTAAGCACAAGCTCATTATTTCCTAAGATTAAAATTGAATATCACAAGGAACAATTGAAAGGCATGGTGGGTAAGAGTAGGTATACATATTAAAACATAACCAATCAACTCCTAAGAACAATAATAAAAGATATCATCAATGAATGTATGATTGGAAGAGAAGATGGGAGTAGTCACATGAGAGAGTGAAGGATGACAGGTGACCAACTAGAGTACTCCACTGGTATACTTAGGTCAAAGAGAGAAAAGACTCCAGTATGCTGGGTTGACCCCTCTAGTGAACTTTCCAGAATACATGGTCAAGAATCACATAGGCTGGGAAGGTATGGTTGAGTTGTGATCTGTATGTCTGGAAGGAATTTAAACTTGATTAGATTATTAATCCATTTGAATAAGGGAGCTCACTATTTAAATAAATCCTTTTGTGAATCACAGAATAATTTCAGAGTTGAAAGAGACCTCAGGGTCATCTAGTCCAACTCATGCTTGACAAAATTTATACCATAACACATCCAATAAGAGACTGTAAAGCCTTCCCTTGAAAACTTCCAATGTGTGGGAACCAACTATCTTCTAAGGTGAGCAATCCCACTCTTGGATTGCTCCATTAGGCAATTTTTTCCTTACAACAAGTCTTAATTTACTTCTTGGCAACTTCTACTTACTACTTCCAGTTCCTAGTTCTCTTGGATGAGGGAGAATAAGTCTGATCCCTCTCCCACATAATCTTTTAAGGAATTGAAAGCAACAATCATGCCTTTCTTGAGTCTTTTCTTCCATAGAAATTCTTTTGTAAAGTGAAGAATCTTTTCCTAAGTATTACCATGACTACCCAAGCTTTCTCATCAGAAATATCCCATGATCTTGCTTTTTGCCTTGTAAGATCCTCTCAGACCTTCTACTATGCCTTCTACTATGTGTTTTGTATGAGTGAGGAAGATAGAAGAGGGAGAAGTAACTGGATATATAGCATATATATGTATATATATATATTATATATGTCACATTAAGTATTTTTTTGGGGGGGAAGGATACTTACATAGACTTTTGCTAAAGTACCTTGATGCCTTATCAGAGAAAAGGTTTGACTCTTGAAATCTTAAAAACTATACCAACAGATCATAAGCTGGCATAATGGGAGGAATCAGAGGAGCCTCCCTGATCTGCTGAATCCTAATCCACTTCTGGAGAGATGTATTTCTATTCAGCACTTGGAAATGATGAAGCAGCTCTTTACTGGTCGCTATCAATTTAGATTCTGTGGAAACAAAACAATCCTTTTATTGTTCCCTTGGTCCTTATAACAAGGTATAGAGACATATGGGAGCTCTATTGGCCATTGAACTGGAAGAGCCTCTCCTACCCCCCTCCCCACTAAACTTAAAAAGAGAAACAACTGCTATCACTTTCTCTCTTTCTCTGTTGAGCATATGTTCGCTGAGTCTCTTCCATCAAGGGAGAGAAGGAAGTTGAAAAGGAATATTTCCTTGTTCTTCACTGAATGCTGCAAAGGAAAGTTTGGGAATCAGAGGACCTTAGTTTGAATCCTGGCTCTGATACTTACTATCTTTTTTTTTTTGCTTTTTGGAGGGAGGAGGGAAAGGCAATTGGGGTTAAGTGACTTGCCCAAGGTCACTCAGCTAGTAAGTGTATCAAGTGTCTGAGGCTAGATTTGAACTCAGGTCCTCCCTCCAGGACAGCCCTCTATTCACTGCACCATCTAGCCACCTGTGATACTGTCTTTTGGAAAGTCATATAATCTCCCCAGGATTCAGTTTCCTCATCTGTCAAATGAAGATGGTAGGGAATGTAAAGATTCATGCTCTAGGTTGGTAGGGGAAGGTATTCTTTTCTCAACCCTAAGGTCCAGCTGTGGGTTTATTTACAAGGATCACATTTATATCCCTGAGGGAGACTAATCGGGCTTTCTAGGGCCATCTTCTCTGGCACATTATACCCCTACCCCAGAGTAGAACTCTTGGGAAAATCTCTATGACAAAACTTAGAAATAGCTTGTGTTTAGTGTTTCCCCCAAAGGAACTGTTTCTTCTAGAAAGATATTCAAAGAATAATAACAATATAATAATCTAATGATCAAGTATCAGAAAGTATTAGTTTTCTTCACCACAAAATAAATTTAAACACATAAAAAATTCAAAAGCATGAATTAATACTTGAAGCATGACAATTGTTGTTGAGTCCTTTTAGTAATGTCTGACTCTGTGACTCCCATTTGGGTAACATCCTTTTAGAAGGTTATTGATCACTAAAAACAACAACAACAACAAAAAACCCAAAAACCAAAACCAAAAAAAAAAACATTTTGTGGAATGGGAATCCCATCTTTACATCAGATCTGTAGTATCTAAGCAATTCACTCAAAATCCCTATCTTCTGGTAAAGTAGGGCATGGCTTGGGTTCATCAATTTCTCCAAGAAATTGTTTAAAATCTGCCCCCTGCTGGACAACTCTGTTCCAAGAGCTCTCGATCAGGAGTTGCTGTCAAGGTTAGAGACATCTATCTCATTATCATTCTTCAGCCACCTGTGCTCAGGAAAAGAGCTGCAGAGCAGAAGAGGGAGCAAAAAGCTTGACTTCTAGCTGTAGGTTACCTAGACAGCACATACTCCTGCTGCTGCCAGGAATCTGGAAATTGGTGGGGAGGGGCAGTTAGGAGAGAAAATTTTGTGCTTACTACTTGCTAAATTCTGGAGATACAAATTTAAAAAGTAAAATAATTCCAGTCCTCGGGGAGCTAGTAGAAAGTTTTAGCATATTTAAGGAAGTGGTGGTCAGTGGATAGTGGTTTTGATTGGGAAGTCAGAGGAATGATGGCAAAGAAGTGACCACAGTAGACATTCAAATAGGATACTTAGAAGGGATTTGGGAATGATGAGGGCCTTTTGCCGACACTAATCAAGAGAACATAGTCCTAGTCTGGTGGTTCTAAAACTGAGTGGATTTTTACCTAGGGCTTTGTCTTAGCAGATCTGGTCATGTGTGGGAGTGTCAGGGTGATTGATAGTATGGATGACTGGATGAAGTGTAAAGGATGGTCCATGGTCTGGAGTGTGTGGAGTAAAAACAGATCCTTGAAATGAGGATATTAAATAAAAATATAATGTGAAATTTGTGGACAACAAACATCATTGGTTGCCAGTCTTAACTTTAACTAGAAGGGATAGTTTGAGCAGGAAAGCCTTTCTTACCCTTCTACCTCTCATTGACTTGTCATGGTGGCTAATATTCTAGCCTTAAAAGTTCATTTCATCAGGGGAAAACATTAAGCAGTTGATTGAAACAATATGGGAATATCGAGGAATCAGGTGCTAGTATTGGGGAGCACCAGACTCAGGATGGGAGGATATAGATTCAAATCCTGGCCCAGCTACTTATTACCAGAATGACATTTGAAAATCATTTAACCCCTCAGGGACTCAGTTTTCTCAACTACAAAATAACGGGTTGTTTATGTGGCACTGAAGGAGCACATGATCCAGGGTGGGGTGTGGGGGGGGATGAGGAGGGCCTACTGGGGTGTGAGCTTGTTAATAATTGAGGAATATCTTCAGGTAGGTTCCCAACTTCCCTAGGAATTCAGATTGAGGGTGGAGTGCTATCAGGACAGAAGGCAGCATGGTGGAGGGGGTAGACAGAAGTAGCAAGTAAGCAAGTTCAGAAGGTTACAGTTGGCAGAGGTGGAGTGGAATGAGGCAGAGGAAATGTGGAGAATGTTATGTCCTGTCGCACAACTTAGTTAGATTTTTCCAATTCAGGTTATTCTAGTGTGGTGTCTCACTGTGTAATCTCTGTACCTCCCCTGCTGGTGAAAGAAAAAGAGGGGGAAAAACAGAAAAGAGAAAAGAAAATTAAAGGAAATTATGGGCACGTGTCCCCTACCTCTCCCCTCTTTTCTCTACCACCCCCATAATAAAGTATTAATTATGTGGTATCCATAAGAAAAAGTGGGCAGCTAGGTGGTGCAATGTATAGAGTGTTAGGCCTAGAATCAGGAAGATTCATTTTCATGAGTTAAAATCTGGACTCAGACGCTTACTAGCTGTGTGAAGTCACTTCACCCTGTTTACCTCAGTTTCCTCATCTGTAAAATTAGTTGGAGGAGGAAATAGCAAACCACTCCAGTATCTTTGCCAAGAAAGCCCCAAATCAAGTCACAAAGAGTCAAACACAACCAAAAAATGACTGAACTGAATAAGAAAAAAAAAGTAACGGGTTTTAAAAGAAAAAGTAGGTTGAAATTTGATATATGACAAATAGCCACTTCTGTGCTTAATAAAAATATTAAAATTCCATTGGTACAGCAAATACAGATTGATTTGTCCTACCAGTCAAATGAACAGAGACATTCGGAGAATGAACAAATAACTTGTCTTTATAGGACCAGTTAAACTGTCCTGACAGTTTTTCCAAAAGAAATTTTTCTAATGGTTACATCTGTAACTATTTTAAAAACCACTTCTATAAGCTAGAAATAACTATCAAGAAACTGTAAGTATGAATTTGTCATTAATTATATTTATTTTGTTAAATCTGGAATTCTGTTCCTCTAAGAGGTTCTAATTAGGTATTCCCACTTCTGTATAGACACATACTCAAATATTTTATTGTGAAAAGGCATACAAATACTTCCTTTGAAAAATAGTACAGGACTGAGGACAAACCTCTGAGGCTCTTTCAAAAGACAGAGAAAGCAATATATTATCCTGGATGTTGATTTTCTCCTTTGCTATTGTACTTTACTTAAAGAGGATTGTTAGGATAAATAACTTTATCCATAAAAAAAACCCTTTTTTCAGTAGCTTATGATTCTAAGTGCCAAATAACTGACATAGACATTAAAAATTCCATGCATGGGAAATTTTTGTGGACTGCAGGGCTCCTTTCCAATGGAAGAAGAATTTGAGCCATGTTTTGAAGGATATTCTATTTAATTGTTTTTCAGTTGTATCTGATTCTTCATGGCATTTGGGATTTTCTTGGTAAAGATACTAGAGTTGCTTGTCATTTCCTTCTCCAATTCATTTTACAGATGAGGAAACTGAGGAAAACAGCGTGAAGTGACTTTCCCAGGGTCACACAGCTAGTAAGTACCTGAAGGCATATTTGAACTCAAGAAGATGAGTCTTCCTGACTCCAGGTCTGGAACACTATACACTATGGCACTACCTAGCTGCCCCTTTGAAGGATAGGTAAAGCTTACTTAGATGGGTGGGGGAAAAAGAAGTACCTGGTGGGTGGTACATTATTATTGAAAGGGCAGAAATAATATAATAATGCAATTTATAATGTCATTAATAATAATCATATAGAATCATTATAGCCTAGGCCCTAGTAGAACTACAAGAGAAGGCATCTCAGAGGTTATCTGGTCCCATTCCCCTCATTTCACAGCTCAGGAAACTGTCCCGATGTAGAAAAGTTGAACATTTCACAGTTACTAAGTGGCAGAGCTAGGATTGGAACCCAGTTTCCCTGGCTGGTAGTCCAAACCTTGGCCTGTTTTCCTCTCATTCACTAAAATTTATACGAATCAAAATAAATTCTACATTCAAAAATTGAGAATACTGTTGTACTTTAAGAAATAATGAAGGGGATATTTTCAGAGAAACCTGGGAAGACTTATATTAATTGATCAGAGTAAGCAGAAACAGGGCTGCTAGGTGTCTCAGTGCTGGGCCTGGAATTAGGAAGATGTGAGTTCAAATGTGACCTCAGAGCCTTACTTAGCTATGTGACCCTGGGCAAGTCACTTAACCTCTATTTGCTTAATCTTCTGGAGAAGGAAATGGCAAATGACTCCAGTAATCACAAAGAGTGGGATGTGACTGAACAACAACAACAAAACACAAAACAGGATAACAATTTATATATAAAAAACAGCATTATAAAGACAACCTTGAAGATTTAGGAACTCTGAGAATGCAATGACCAACTGCAAATCCAGAGTAATCATGATGAAACATGCAACCCACTTTCTCATAGAGGTGATGGACTCAGATGCAGATTAAGGCATGGTCCCTATCCTTCCTCCTAGCCTTAATATGGCCAAGGAATATGGGAATTTGTTTTGCTTTAATATACATGCCCGTTACCAGGGTTTTGTTTTTCTTTTTTTTTCTCAATGAGACAGGAGCTAGATTTCTATTGAATGAAAATAGATAAAATTTAATTCTATAATGAAAAATAATATTTAAAGAAAGAAAATGCATGAAAGGGGGAATACTTGATGGACCAAGCTCCTACAGGAGGGGGAATAGGATGGATAAAATTTACTGAGAGAGGTTATCCTTGGTAAGAAGGAGAAACACTGATTCTTTGAGGCATGATGGAAGAGAGTAATTATTTTAATCTCTCTGGGCTTCAATTACTTTATCTACAAATTTATGGTATTGGATTACGTGATCTCCAAATTCATTCCAGTTTTAACATTTTGTGATGCTATGATGAATAAAATGTTGTTTTCCATTGGGAGCTCTTCAAGGGAAATCTCTTAATGCCCTATAATTTCTTCATTGTTTAATGGGTTATAAAAACACCTCCTAGGTCACGTAATGGAAACACCTGCTAAAGGCCAGCTGTTAACTGTCAAATCTATCCAGGATACAAAGTGACAGCTTCACTCCTATATTCAAGTCAAAACTGTATTATTGTTATTTTTAGAATGCTAAATTATGACTCTGGTCACTGAGGGGTTGGAGGGGGTGTTCAAAGAGTTGAAGTAGAATTATATTTAATTGACGCTTAATTGTATCTCAATCTACTTAGGTTAGGTAAAACTAGTATTCTGGTAGGAATGTAGGCATTTGGCAGTTTATTCTTTTTCTTCCTTAATAAGGTCTCAAGATCCAACTTGGATCTGTGTAAGCCCAGAGTCCTTGGCAGGGGGAGGGGCCTTGCCCAGAGGTGACACCTTCCTGAACACATGGTAAAGTTCAACCTGGACTACTTTCTGTTTCTCCTGTATGACACACTATTTCCCACCTTTGTGCTTTTGCAGAGACTGTCCATCATACCTGAAATTAATGATAATAAAAATACTAATGACAAATGACACTAATAACAGATCATATTTATATAGTAATTTCAGATTTGCCAAGTGTTTTAATATATTAAATCTTCTGATCATCACAACAACCGTGTGAAATAGGTGCCCCATTTTATAGATTAGGAAATTGAAATAGAGGAAAGTGAAGCTTTTGCTCAGGGTCACACAGATAGTATATGTGTCTGTGGCAGGATTTGAACTTGGGTCATCCTTCAAAAGGCTCAACTCAAGTATTATTTCCTTCTTTATACAAAAAAGACTTTAGGACTGTTGGGTTTCTAAGAGTTTGTCATTAGCAAAAAGGCCACGGGTAGATAAGCAATTTCTACCTTGAAAATGATAGAAAAGTGTTTTCCAATGGGAAACTTTGCTGCCTTCAGGATGTGTGACACAATGTGTTTGTGTAATATGTTTATATACCTTGCTGTAAATCCATTATCTGTTCATATTTTGCCACTCTTCTTACTTGTCAGGCATATTGTGGATATTCCTTTCATGTATGGGTTATCCTAGATGACCTCTGAGGTCCGTTCTAACTCTCAGACTATGATTCTGTGATTCTAAAAATCTGTGTATATTCACAACAATAACCACCCAAGGTGATTCTACCTTTCAGTCAATTTTTGCTACTCTCATTTGGTTTTCCTAAATTTTCAAAAAATTGTTCCTTTATACTTGACTGAGATGAAAACTTTGACTATGGTGCCTGCTGATGTGTCTGTATTTAATTCAGCCCATCTCTTAACAGTTATAAGGAATAAAGCATAATGTGTCCAGGACCAGTGTCCTGGGATTTGCATGTCAGAGACATGGGCACTACCTCTCAACTCTGAGAACTATTTGCCAGTGTCATGATTAGGCAATTTGGTACAGAATTTCCAGCCTTGTGATCTTTGAGCTAGGGGGTAGACAAGGCATGCCTGGGAGTTCTCAAAGGGACACACATAGTATAGAAGAAACAGACTGAGGGGAAAAAGCAGGCAAGGCCAGAGCTGAAAGGCAGCTGGGACAGTCCTCAGCCCAGCCGGAACTTAATGACTTGAGTTAGAAAGAATCACGGGCAACAAATGAAAGCAGAAGTTGAAAGGAAGAAACTTTAAAAGAGAAAATTAGAGGACAGAATTGTGCCAAAGAAGGGAGAGATGCAGGTAGACCATTGAGTCCTGAAAGCATTTTTGAACAGAGGATTAAGATGGAATTTTTTAATTGTATTAATTTCTTCAATGAAGAGTCCTTAGCCAACTGGGGTGCAGCGCGACAGCCTGGGAGTGGCAGGAGGGTCCCTGGCCTATCAGAAACAGGCTACAGGAGGAACCCGGAAGGCCAAAAGGACCGTCAGCAAAACAATCTTAAGTGTTGACGTGGCAGTAGAGAGACTTCCTGGTTAGGAGACTTCCTGGTCTGTTACACCGGAAACCTCTTAGCCAGATGAGCTGACGTGTCCATGTGGGCAGTGGGTTACCACCCCTCACTCTCGGGGCAGTACGCGATTGGCTCGCAGTGGCGGGGAAGGCGGTGCTAATGACCCAGAACTGGAGGCTAGATAAAAGGAGGCTGCCTGACGGGGCGGGGAGTTCTGGGAGGAGTCCAGGGAGAGACCTGGCTGAGTTCCCGCGTATGTCCTGAGACAAATAAAGATAATTACCAAAATCAGAAGGGTGTTCTGCGTGGGTAAAGATCTTCTAGAAAGTCTAGAAGCTAGAGACGTCTGATGCTGGGAAAAGGTAATATGTTCTTGTAGGTTCGAGAACCTAGGAACTCTAACACTTCAAGGAGTAAGGGAAATCCCTACCCCCCAAACAGATACCTGCTTTTCCCTTAACTTTCCTCTCTGTTCAGTAACACATTTCTTGTACCTTTTACCTAATCATTTCCTGTATCCTGGTTTTTACCTCAAACATAGAAAAGCAAGGAATGGAGGAAACAAATATTTATTAAATGCCTGTTGTACACCAGTCACTGTGCAAAGTGTTTTTTTTTTTTTTTAGGGGGGAAGGCAAGGCAATTGGGTTTAAGTGACTTGCCCAAGGTCACACAGCTAGTTAAGTATCAAGTAGCTGAGGCTGCATTTGAACTCAGGTCCTTCTGACTCCAGGACACGTGCTATATTCACTGTGCCACCTAGCTGATCCCTAAGTGTTTTATAAATAATCTTTCATTTGATCCCACTAGGTTGCAAGCTCCTTGAGGTCAGGGACAATCTTTTGTCTTTCTCTGTATTCCCACACTTAGCACAGTGCCTGCTTGGCACATAGTAGCTGTTTTAAAAATGTTTATTTATTGATTATCACAACAACCCTCTGAGGTAGATTCCATTATTATTGCTATTTTACAGTTGAGGAAACTAAGGCAGAGAGAAGTTGAATGACTTGCCCAGGGTCACACAGCAAGAGACTAGATTTAAACTCAGGTCTTTCTGGCTCCAGGCTCAATATTCTATGTAGTGTGCCATCTAGCTGCTTCAAAAGAGCAAGTGTTAGCTAGATACACATAAACCTTTGTGCTAGAGTAAGTGGTCGAACAGTTATTTAGATACTAGTGATTTTCCAAACTGTGGGCTCCAACCTACTG
This sequence comes from Gymnobelideus leadbeateri, assembly GCA_011680675.1. NCBI lineage: Eukaryota > Metazoa > Chordata > Mammalia > Diprotodontia > Petauridae > Gymnobelideus > Gymnobelideus leadbeateri. The sequence goes on along the minus strand of WOXC01007469.1, from coordinate 218,866 downwards.
TGTTTGTGTTAATAGCTTTTCATCTCATATAAACCTTATGAAACAGCAAAGGCAGAGACAACATAGAACCAAGGGTGATGATATTTCTCCTACATTAAAAAGTGAACTGGCTGCTGTAACAAAGTATAGCTAATAGGGAGGAATGGAGACAGAGTGTAACTAGAGGAGGTTTGAGGAAGGCAGTCAAACCCAGGTGAGATTAAGCTCCAGGCCTTTCTGGAAGGGAAAGGGAAACAGAAGGGATGGAGGCCTTTCTACAATGCTACCAACTGGTGTTAAAATAAATAAATAAAGGACATCTCGGTGGTGCAGTGAATAGAGCACTGGCCCTGGAGTCAGAAGGACCTGAGTTCAAATCCGGCCTCAAACACAACACAAAAACTAGCCGAGTGACCTTGGGCAAGTCATTAAACCCCAATTGCCCTCCAAAAAGCAAAAATAAATAAATAAATAAGTAAACAATGTCTAGTCCAAGCAATGTAGAGTGCTGAATGCAATTAACATTACATGATTCCTGATTCTTTTAGCTTTTAGTTCCCCTTCCCAAAAATTATCCTACATTTACTTTGTATAAACAAATATATGGATATATTCAAACATAAAAATTGCCACATCTATCTGCCTATCTAAGTACGTGTATACACACATGCATGCACACATGCACATATATGTTATTTCTATGCAGAATGTCAATTCCTTGAGGGCAGGGTCTATGCCATTTTCGACTTTGTATCTCAAGCATGTTGCTTGGCACATGATGATAGATATTTACCAAATACAGCACAATTGTTTATTGATTGCTTACTTTTTCTCTATTCTTCTGCTTGGAAAGTGCAAGATGTTAACTTTGAATAAAGCTTGTAATCAGAGCCAGATGCTATGAAAGTAGATAATGGCCTGCTTTATTGTCCTGACATTTCTTAAGGATGTACTTCTTAATACTGTGGTTAGGGGTCATTTACCTCCATAATTCTAGTCACTTGGATAATTAGACCAGCCCCTTATCTCATCTTCCTCTAGTCTCCCTTTATAATCTAATATAGACATGTGGCTGGGTAATGTTCCCACAACTCTCATCACGTCACTCTCTTGCTCAAAATCTTTTAGTGGCTCCCTATTACCTACAAAATAATATGCAAACTGATTAGCCTAGAATTCAAGGACCATTGCAAGTTCTAGTGTATCTTTTTTTTTTTAAAGCAATTGGGGTTAAGTAACTTGCTCAAGGTTACACGGCTAGTCATTATTTATGTGTGGGTGCTCATTTTCTGAGGCCAGATTTGATCTCGGGTCATCCCAACTCTGAGGCCGGCACTCTTACTCACTGTGCCACCTAGCCGCCCCTTTAGGGCAATTGGGGTTAAGTAACTTGCCCAAGGTTACACAGCTAGGTTTTTTTTTGTGTGGATTAAGTGTCTGAGGCCGGCTCCGAACTCAGGTCCTTCTGATCTAGTGTATCTTTTAAGTTTTATCTCCAATTACTCCTTCTTTCAATATTTCGGGGTTTTGCCAAATTAGAGTACTCACTATTGTCATCCTTTCCTGCCTTCACATCATCGTTCCTGTTATTTCTCCAATTCTGGGAGTTTGTCTTCCTTTCTATACACATTTATACTGTTTGAAATTGTCCATATATTTCAAGGCCAAGCTGAAACTTTACATATTCCATGAAGTATCCACTCATTTCATCAGCAGGAAGTCTTCCCTTCTTCAAAATCTCTCACATCATCTTGTTTGTACCCCTTATCAGCACTTTTATATTCTACTTTGTATTATAGTTACTTGCAAATCTTATTTCCCAGGATTTACTGTAATATCAATAAAGAAAGGAAGTTTTTTTTTCTTTACAATCCTGGAGTCCAGTAGAGAGCCTTACATATACCAAATACTTAACAATGTTCTTAAATTGGATTATTGAATTCAAATATAGAAAGTTGTAAAATTAACTTTGATTCAACAAACATTTATTCAGTATCTACTTGTGAAGGCAAACTAGGCCATCTTTTGTTTCAATTCTTACCTAGTCTTTAATTACTGAATGGGTGTTGTCTCAGACAAACTGAAACCTGGGACAGACCTTAGCTTAAAAAGCCAAGGTTTCCCACTGCATCCTGGGGCATCCCCAGTCATCCTGACCTATATCTTGCCACTGGACTCTGATGACCCTGGAGAAGAGAGTGAGAATGGTGATTTTGTGCAGTTCTGCCTCATTTAAATCCAATTTACTTGAAAGTCAAGACATCACCTTCCTGATGTCATTGGTCCTCTTTGAGAATGAAGGAACAACAACAGCAACAACTATATATATATATATATATATATATATATATATGTATATATATATATATATATAGAGAGAGAGAGAGAGAGAGAGAGAGAGAGAGAGAGAGAGAGAGAGAGAATATTGTGTTGGACTCTGAGAGGAGATACGAGGTTTAAACAAGACCCTTATGTGCTTGACCTTGTGGAAGTTTTCTGTGCTACAAGTATAATAGGAATTTGAGAAATGATAGGCATTCTGGGATTTGTAGTTCAGAGGGACTAGAACTCCTAGAAACTCTGAAAGTCAATCTCTGAGCTGGAAAGAGAACTTGATCACACCTGGAATTTTTAAAAGTGACATCCGTAGTCTGCAAGAGGAGAGTATGAGAGGAAGGGGTGGAGAAATAATGAGCTGATCTAAAAAGCAATGGTGGTACTGGGGCCACAGCTGGCAGAAGAAACCAGAAGGAGAATAAGGTAGAACTATGGCAGAGAGGGAGAGATCCAGGTGACCCGCTAGTTTCTAAAAGCATCTTAGAATGGAGGGCCTCAGCTGAAGCAATCAGTTGTACTCATTTCTTCAAGGACTCAAGGAAATTACCATAAAAGCTCTGATTTTCCTCAATTTCCCTCCACCTTGTGCTTGCCTAGTGAAAGACACAGGTAATATGCTCTGTGCTCTCATTTTCCCTCAATATTTCCTGGATCATGATCTTGTCTCAAGTAAAGAGAAGGTGGGTTTCAGCTTGAGGTACAAAAATTTAAATTAGGACAGAGAGCCAAATCTTCCTGGATGTTAGGAATTTTTCATAACTGGGGACTCCAGGTTATTGGAGTACTCCATATGGCCCCAAGGGCCATCTTGTTCCCCTTTGACTGAAAAGTGAGCTTATTATTATAAGAGGATTTATCAGATTAAACCTCCAGAGAGAAGGTGAATAAAAAAGAAGTGGGAAGTGACTGATGAAAAAAAATCACATTCTAAACCATCTTCCTTCTCCAAGGAGGTAATGGACAAGTCCTGGGGACAATTCAGTCCCTCCCTCATCCAGCAGGGAGGAGAATCATGCTCCCCAGGCCAACTGTGCATGCCACACGAGCACTCAATAGTGTTATACAAAGTATTGTTATTTAGACATTCCACTTGTGTGAGGCAGCTTAAAGTCTAAGATGGGCATAGAATAACTTCTGGTTATCCAAAATTTCCTCTGAGAAAGATCTTGTCCTATAATGGGGATAGGCAGTTATTACAGAGCCTAATACAGTGTGGTGAAACTTCAGGCATAGAGTTTTTTCCTTAATAATGGGGCATAATATATGAAATGTTAGGACTAGAAAAGATATGGGAGATGATCTAGCTCAACTACCCATTTTATTGATGAATAAACTAAGTTGTAGAAAAGGGAATTGACTTAACCAATGCCGTAGAACTAAAACATGAAACCATGCTTTTCTAACTCCATTTCTGGAGTTCTTTTCATTATATATGTCTCTATATTTCATTTGCTGAGAACTGTTAAGTTATTCAATTAATTTCAATTCTTTCTTGACTCAGAAGAATTTGAGTGTCAGAGAACATATAGGGCTGAATAGAAATCAGTTTTTGTTGAGGGACAAAAGCAATATTATTCATATTTCTGAAGAAGTTTTCACTTTGGGGTATTTATCACCTTCTACATATACATATATAAAGATATATAAGATTTTGTATAAAGCTTCTTTATAAGGATATATAAGATACCTGCCATAACTAGATAAACCTATGGAGGTTATATAAGGATTAAAGACAGATTAATGGTGAAAAGAAGTAAGTGTGTATGCAGTGGGCTAAGAGAGGGACTAAACATTGGAGTTACTAGTGGTGAAGGATAATGGGCATTATCAGGAAGCTGAGGAGGATATATGCTAGGAAGATAGAGCAAGAGATTCACCAGAGAATGACTTTTTTATGGTGAGAAAGGGTATAGTTGTGAGCAGTACAGGCAAAGTCATTCATATGAGGAGAGGATGGGGAATAGAGGCAGACTCTCAGATTTGGAAGGGCACCATCACTGAGTGATGATTCAGCCACAGGAAGGACTTCAGTAATGGTAGACCCACCACCCTCCTGAGGAAAGCCATTTCACTTTTGAGAAGTCCACATTGCCAAGGAAATTTTTCCTTACTTCGAGCTGAAACAAACTTGTCTGCAACTTCCATATGTTGTTCCTAACTCTGCCCTTTGGGCCCAAGGAGAACAAGCCTAATCCCTTTTCCACCTGGTGGTTCTTTAAATACTCCAAGATAGCCATCATTCCCTCTTCCTCCTCCCAAATCTTTTCTTCAAGTCAAACATCTCTAATTACTTCACATGATCCCCATGTGGCATATTCTCCAGTCCATTCATCATCATGGTTACATTTCTTTAAATTCACTCCAGTTTGTCAATGTCCTTTTCCAAACTCAAAGCCAGGAGTGGACACAGAGCTCCAGATGTGGTCCTCCCAGGGCAGAGACAGTAGGGTTATTTTCTTCCACATTCAGTATAATATGATTCTCTCAATTTTGTTATTTCCAAATGGGGGTCCTGGCCTTCTTAAAAATGATTAGTCGACTCCCTTCACTCCTTGGGGCACATGATCAACTAATTGGAGGGGGAGAGATAGATCACATCCCACCCTTCTTGAGAAAGCCAGTTGCTAGACTCATCTCCAAAACAACCTCATGATCCCCTTCACCCCTCATCACCAACACTTCCTCACTTCTATCCTCCCATGGCTATGTAAGCTCCCAACCTCTCCCTTTCTCTAGTTAATGTTGGACCTTCAGGAGAGTTATAAGTTCAACACATTGATAACGAGGTTGAATCATGCATTGCCAGAGCTAGTTCGGTATTTAGAAGGCCCTGCAGGAAAGTATGGGAGAAAAAGGTATTATACTGACTACCACACTGAAGATCTAACAGAGCCATTGTGGTGACCGCATTGTATGCCTGTGAAACCTGGACAGTCTACCAGCATCATGCCAGGAAACTGAAGTGCTTCCATTTTTTTTTAATTTTTTTTTTTTAATATTTGAAACATTTAATGTTACGACCTCGAATTTCAGATCCATTTCCTTCCTCCCTTGTCACCCATTCCCTCTGGGGAGATAAGTAATTCAGTATATGTTGTACATGTCTAGCTATGCAAAACATTATCATAGTAGATATATTGTACAAAGCTGCTTATAATTCCCTCCCACTCATCCCACCCCCCACCTGGTCCATTCCCTACATGATCCTGTCCCTCTTCTATAGTGGGTACTTCCAACCTCCCCTCACCCCAAGGATGCCCTCCCATCCATCATCCCTCCTCTCATCCCCCTTCCCCCTATCCTGCTGCAGGTTGAGATATCCCATTTAGTATGTATGTCATTTTCTCCCTGAACCAAATTCAATGTGAATGTGGTTTTGCCTTTTTAGCCTTCCTTATTCTCCCCCTCCTTTGCAACCACTTCCCCTACATGAGATAGTTTACCCTACCATGTCTCTCCCCATCTCCTCTTGCCACTTTCCTCTCTCACCTCATAATTTCATCCCTTGAGTATTCTCCCTTCCCAACAAATTCAACCTATGCCCTCTATCCATATATAACTGTAACCATATACACACACATTCACATATGTATTCATATGACCACACACCCTTCTTCCATTATTTTCATAGTGAGAAAGATATCATCAGTCACAGTTATTGCTTTTCCATATAGGAATGTAAATAGTTCAACTTTGATAAGTTCCTTTTGATTTCTTTTCCCTGATTACCTTCTCAGGCATCTCTTACTTCTTGCGTCTGGATGTCAAATTTTCTATTCAACTCTGGTTTTTTCCTCAAGAATGCTTGAAAGTCCTCTATTCCACTGAATGACCATATTTTCCCCTGAAACAAAATACTCAGTTTTGCTGGGTAGGTGACCCTTGGGTTCATTCCCAGTTCTTTTGCCCTCTGGAATATCATATTCCATGCCCTTCGATCCCTCAGTGTAGAAGCTGCCAGGTCCTGGGCTATTCTGATTGTGTTTCCACAATATTGAAATTGTTTCTTCCTGGCTGCTTGTAGTATTTTCTCCTTGATCTGGGGATTCTGGAACCTGGCTATAATATTCCTGGGAGTTTTCTTTTTGGGATCTTTTTCAGGAGGTGATCGGTGGATTCTTTCAACCTCTATTTTGCCCTCTGGATCTAAAACATCAGGGCAGTTTTCCTTGAGAATTTCTTGAAGGGTGATTTCTAGGTTCTTTCCTTGATCATGGCTTTCAGGTAGTCCAATAATTTTTAAATTGTCTCTCCTGGATCTATTTTCCAGGTCAGTGGTTTTTCCCATGAGATATTTCACATTGCCTTCTAATCTTTCATTTGTTTGGATCTGCTTAACAGCATCTTGATTTCTCATAAAGTCATTAGCTTCCATTTGCTCCAGTCTAACTCTGAAGGAATGAATCTCCTCAGTGAACTTTTGAGATTCTTTTTCCATCTGGCAAATTCGACTTTTTAAGGCATTCTTCTCCTCATTGCCCTTTTGGGCCTCCTTTGCCATTTGAGTTAGTCTATTTTTTAAGGTGTTGTTTTCCTCAGTCAGGCTGTTGACCCTCATTTCATACTTTTCCTGCATCCTTCTCATTTCTCTTTCCAATTTTTCCTCCACTTCTCTTATTTGATTTTTAAAGTCCTTCTTAAGGTCCTCTATGGCCTGCAACCCGCTCATGTTTTCCCCTGGGGCTTTTGGAGCAGGACTTCTGACCTCACAGTCCTTTTCCCGCTCTATGCCCCCAAAATAGGAGTCTAGGGTTGCATTTTTCTGTTTCCTTTGCCTTGGCATGTTGCCACTTAATTGCTTGACTTTTGGGCTTGTTGCCACACTATGGCTTTAAGGCCAGCTAGAGGAATTTTCGTCCCGAACGTGTGGGGGGCAACTTCCGTTTCTGGCAAGCTGTAAACCCACCCACAGCTTCCACCCTAGATCACAATCCAGATCCAGGGAGGTTAAAGCAAGAGCGATTACCCCCCAAGACTGATCGCTGAATCTCCCCACGATTTGTAGGCTGGGAGCCGGAAATGCCTCTGAAAACTACAAAATGGCGTGTCTCCTCAGCGGCTTCTAGCTCCCAGGGGAGGGAGCTGACGCATTCCCCAAATACAGGTCCCAAAGTCCATAGGACACTAACCTCTTACTTTGCCCTAGGCATGTCTATGTTGATAATTCTAGAGTTGCCACAGCTCCTGGTGTTCTGGGGTTCCTCCAGCTGGCTGTTGGCCCTGCCGCCCTGGGGCTAAAACCTCGGGTCACGCGGACCTGGGCTCGGCTCGGCTCGGTTCCTGCGCTCTGCGTGCGCTGCCAGGTCCCAGACCGCTGCGCTGGTCCTTCCTGCAGGGCTGCTGGGCTGTCCTCAGCGGGAGGTTAGCTTCTCTGTGTCGTTCTGTGGGTGCTGGGGCTCCAGAAGTTGTTCACAGTCCTTTTTTACATAGTTTGTGGGGAATCTGGGGGCAGAGAGGCTTGGACGAGCTGTTTCTACTCCGCCATCTTGGCTCCGCCCCCCAGTGCTTCCATTTTAATTGCCTCAGGAAGATTCTGAAGATCACCTGGCAGGATAAGGACTAGACACTGAAGTCCTTACTTGAACTAAATTGCCAAGGATTTAAACTCTGCGTCAGAGAGCACAGTTCTGAATGCAAAACATATGCTTGCCAGAAAGACTTTTTTGGAGAACTCACACAGGGCAAATGTTCACATGATGGTCAGAAGAAGCAATACAGGGACACTCACAAGGCCTCTCAAGAACTTTGGAATTGATTTGTGACACGGGAGACACTGGCACAAGACTGCTCAGCATGACGCCCACATCAGAGAAGGTGCTGTGTTCTATGAGCAAAGCAGAATTGAAACAGATCAAAGGAAATGCAAGATGAGCAAATTTAGAGTATCCACCCCAAATGTTCACATGGACTATTTGTGCCTGACCTGTGGTAGAGCATCCCGAGCTTGTGTTGGTCTGATCAGTCACAGTCAGACACATTGAAACTTGACTCTAGCATAATGATGTCATTTTGAGAACAGAAGACAACCACCAACCAAATTCAACATGAGAAGCATCTCTAGTAAAATCCTTTCTTATCAAAGGCCCTTGCTACCCTTCTGATCACCCTATCGTTGGGGCAGAAGCTCCTCTGCAGGGATCTGGGGGATAGACTCTGTATTCAAGGGCAATAGCTAGTGAGTTACTGCCCTATTGTGTTCCCTCCTTTCTTTCTTTATTTCTTTTCTTTGTTGCTTTTTGGAGGGCAATTGGGGCTAAGCGACTTCCCCAAGATCACACGGCTAGCTTTTGTGTTAAGTGTCTGAAGCCGGATTTGAACTCAGATTTGACCTCAGATTTGACTCCAGGGCCAGTGCTCTATTCACTGCACCACCTAGGCGCCCCGCCCCTCCGCCTCCACCTTTCTTTTTCAGTGGGACAGTGTGAATTGTTCTCTAAGAGCAAACTTGGAGTGTTTATACAATCTGCAGCTTAGATCTCATTACAATATCTTTTTCCCTCAGTCATTTCTCATCTGAATTTCCCTATTTCTGTTGAAGACATTGCCATTCCTCCAGTCACTCAGATTCAAACCTTTGCTGTCATCCTTTACTCCTCACACTCATTCATATCATCCACTGTCAGATTTTATCTCTTCTACTGCAACTCTCTGCCCAGTTCCCTTCACTCTATTCACATTGCCTGCCATTCTACTCTAGGCACCATCACCTCTATCCCGGACCATTGTGGGAGCCTTCTAATTTGTCTCCCTTGCTTTAAGTCTCTCTCTGCTCAGCTGCTGGTGATTTTTTTCTGAAGCACAATATGACCATGACAGTCCTTAACTCAGATTCAAGTGACTCCTTATGAATTTCATGATCAAATGTTTATCCTTTAAAGATATCTATTTTATGCTTGTTTTAAAATGGGCATAATTTAGTATAATAGTATTATATATAATTTATAAATATATGTATATGTATATACATATATGTATATGTTCATGCTTATAAATGTTTAATAGAGATCCATGAACTAGCTGTGTGATTTTGGGCAAGTCACTTAATCCCAATTGCCCTCCAAAAAGCAAAAAAAAAATAGAGATCTATGACCAAAAGTGTTTGGTGGCCACTGTCTTTTTTTAGTCTAATGATGCATTAATGATTAAATAATAATAATAACAGCTAACATTTATATGGTGTTCACTATTTTTCAGGCACTGTGCTAAGTGCTTTATAATTATTATCTCATTCTAACATCACAGCAATCTTGGGAGGTAGGTGCTATTATTGTCTTCTTTTTCCAGATGGGGAAACAGAGACAAACAGAGGTTAAGTGACTTGCTCAGGGCCACACAGTTAATGTGTCTCAGGCAAGATTTGAACTGAAATCTTCCCAACACTCTATGTACTGCAACATCTAGCTGCCTCAAGGTCATTATAATGTGGGGTTCAATGATAGCAAACTGTAGCAGAGAGCCATTCTTTGACCTACTTATCAATAGCACTCTCATAAAGCTATAGCAAGCATGCATTCTTCTGACTCCTAAGTCATTGTCAAAAGCAGCAGCAAAAGGGGTGACTAGGTGGCTAGGTGGCACAGTGAATAGAGCACTGGCCCTGCAGTCAGGAGGACCTGAGTTCAAACCCAGCCTCAGACACTTAACACTTAGTAGCCATGTGAAACCTTGGGCAAGTCACTTAACCCCAACTGCCAAACCCCGCCCCCCCAAAAGAAGCATCAGCAACATATTTTTATAATGATTTACAGTTTACAAGGTCCTTTTCCCCTAAAACTCAAACGAGTCTTGCAAATATTATTGTCCCTATTTTACAGGTAGAGGCTTTATGAAATAGAGAATCAATCTACCTTAGCCAAGTCTCACAGCTAGTAAGTGGCGTGTTTGGGATACAATTCTAGTTCTTTCAATTTCAATTTAAATCTAGTTCTTCCAATTCCAGTTTAAACCCAGTATTTTTTCCTACTATACTGATTTTTCAAAAAACAGGATGACATTGTGTCTAACATGGTGCCACATACCAATGGAATGATGCGGTTGGGGACCAAGATGCTGAATAAAAAAGGATAGTTAGGTTCTCTCACTTCTTTCTCTTATGTATCTGAGCTGGAGTTTAATTTCATGTCTGAATTATAATTATTATCAATTCAACAAATATTTATAAGGTACTGATGATGTGTAAGACCCTGTACTAGACACTTGATATACAAAGTTAAAAACAAAACAATGCCTGCCATCAAGGACCTTACATTGAAGAGAGGGAATGCAACATGTAAATAGATAAATAAATCCAAAATATAAACAAAGTAATTTCATTTTTTGTTTTTGTGTTTTTTATGTTTAATTAATTGGTGAGTTAATTAATTAATTAATTTACTTTTAGTTCACAACATTCAGTTCCACAAGTTTTTGAGTTCCGATTTTTTTCCCCTCTCCACCCCCCCTCTCCCCCTATGGTGGCATGTGATCTGAAAAAGGTTCTATGAATACCTTCACATTAAACATTAGTCAAGTTGTAAAAATGAATTGTAACCAATGGAATGAACAATGAGAAAGAAGGAACAAAACAAAGCAAAAAAGGAGAGAGAACAAGTAGTTTGCTTCAATCTGCATTCAGACTCTGTAAATCTTTCTCTGGATGTGGATAGCCTTTTCCATCATGAGTCCTTTGGAGTTAGACAAAGTAATTTCAAGACATAGAGAGCTCTCCTGGGGCTTCAGGAGAGGCATCCTTTTAGAAGTGGCCCACAAGGTAAGCCTTGAAGAACCAGCCTAACAGAGCCAGATGATGAAAGGCACTGCCAGCCAGTACACCAAGCTCTCTTCCTGAAGGAAGTGTTCATGATACAAGCATGAGACTTCTGTAGAGTCTGCAAGGCTTTGACCTCTCTCATTTCTTATTCCTGAAATGTGTTTTTCAACGCATTTGTCAAGATCTTCCCCCATGTCCACTTTCATATTGTTATAAGTATTGTTATCAGAAGGATATGTTGAGTTAATTTTAAGGGTCTACTCAAATACCTTGTAGAATTTCTCTACCTCACTCATTTCTCTACCTCACTCATCCCCCATAACTAATGTTGGTGCATAAAGCTATAATTAGTTTCATGGAATCATATGATAAATCCTGGGAATAAAATATAAACAAAAACAATAGCCCATGCCTTCAATAATTACACAGTCTACTGGGGTATATGGCATGTACATAAATTGAATGAAGAATATGATGGGGTCAAAAAAAGATCCAGACCAATTGCCTTTGAAAATTCAGAAGACTAAAAGGTCATTTACAGTAAGAGAAAGCTCAAGGAAAGCTTCCTGGAGATGATGTCTTCACTGGACCTGGAAGGAAGAGAAAGATTTCAATAGTAGAGGAAGAGGTAATATATTCCAAGAAAGAGAATGAATCAGGTGTATAGATGTGTAGAAGTGGGGGGGTTGATTAAGTCCTGGATACAGAGTAGGCACTTAAATGCTTGTTGATTTGTTTGATTGATTGAACTAATAGTTTGGACAACTTGGCAGTTGCTCCAGCTTGGCTGAAATGTAGAATATGTGAAGAGAAGTTATGTTAAATAAGGCTAGAAAGGTAGGTTGAATCAGACTAAGGAAGGCTTTGAATACCAGAATAAGAAGGTTGTATTTTATCTTATAGAAAAATGGGGAATCACTTTTTTTTTTTAAAGCAGGAATGGCGAAACAAGATGACAAACTTTGCCTACATGGAATTTCTAATTTTGCTAAGGGCAATCACAGAAATGCAGAGATCTTTGCTTAAGCCCATTAAATATGAACTTAGCACCTGATGGGGGTGTTAACAACCTTCAGGTGACACTTTAAAAAATAATTTCTCACCCTCGATCAGCCTTGATGAGGTGCTATTAATTTGGGGGCACTTTAGCAACACTTGACTATGCCAGTTTAAGAACTTGACTAATCAAAAAAAAAAAAAAGCCCAGGATGGAACCATCAGAATTAATTAGGCACTAAAAATGTTTGTATGGATTAATAGGAGACAGACTTTCTCTATCTCTAACTCATCTGAACTGTCCATGTTGATGGAGGCATTTGGCACTCTAATGTAAGTGCCAACTGATAGTAAATGAAGAAAATATTTCAAATTTAAGAACCATTTTCCAAATGGTAATTGATTAAAATAGGCCAGAGTCAGCAGAGTGTAACTGGATAATGGAAAGCCTGCCCGTCCTCTGTCTCCCTCACCCCTCCCAAACACACACACACACACACACACACACACACACACACACACAGAGTATATACAGTTCACACTGTAGTCCAGCTGTTATAGTTTTAGACAGCAGGGAATGGTTTGGAAAGCTATTTGTTATGGTGAAGATGTTCCTCCTCAGGAAAGTGTTAATGCTAATGAAAGACTCCTGTGGCAAGCCTCCTTCATGATAGATAATCCAATAAAGAATTCTCTGATCCATTCCTCAGTCCAACTTCAGATAGAGTCCCTTAATATTTGCTCATAGGATACCCCTCCTTCGGCTTTATTCTTGAACCATCCATTCAGAAGCTGTGTTCATAATGTGGCTTGAGGGTATGATGGGATACACAGTATATTTTTTGTTAATTAATTATAAACTTGAATATACCATAAGAAAATGAAACATATTATTAAATTTCAATAGGCAATATATTTTAAAACCCATATATGTAGAGCAGCTAGTGGCATAGTTGATTGAGTACTTGGCCTAGAAATCAGGAAGATGAGACAGAATCTGGCCTTAGATACTTGTTAGCTGTGTGACCTTGAATATATCACTTAACCTCAGCCTCCTCAGCTGTAAAATGGGGGTAAAAGTAACACCTACCATGGTGCCTGGCACACAGTAAATGCTATATAAATGTCAGCTTTAGCTATTTTCTTTTTTTTTCTTTTTAGTTTTCAACATTCATTTCCACAAGATTTTGAGTTACAATTTTTCTCCCTGTTTTCCCCTACCCCCACCCCAAGATATCAAGCCTACTGAATACCCCTTCCCCCAATCTGTTCTCTCTTATATCCTCCCTTTTCCCCCCTAACTTTCTTACAGGGCTCGATGGATTTCTATACCCCATTACCTGTACATCTTATTTCCTGGTTGCATGTAAAAAACAATTTTTATAACATTTGTTTTAAAAAATTTGAGTTCCAGATTCTTTCCCCTCTTCCCTCTTCATCCACCCCTACTAGAAAGACAAGCAATTCAACATAGGTTAGACATGTGTAGTTACACAAAACATTTCCACAGTAGTTATATTGTGAAAGACTAACTATATTTCCCTCTATCCTATCCTGCCCCCTATTTAATTCTATTTTCTTCTTTGACCCTGTCCCTTTTCAAAAATGTTCGCTTCTAACTACCCTCTCCCCCCAACTTGCCCTCCCTTCTATTATCCCCTTCTTATCCCCTTCCCCCTACCTTCCTGTAGGGCAAGACACCCAACTGAGTGGGTATTTTATTCCCTCCTTAAGCAAAATTTACCCTTTCACCTTCCTGCTCTTCCTCTCCACTGTAACAGTTTTCTCTTGCCTCTTTTATACGATAATTTACCCTATTCTCTCTCCCTTTCTCTTTCTCTCAATATATTCCTCTCACACCTCTTACTTTTATGTTTTAGATATCATCCCTTCATATTCAACTCATCCTGTGCCCTCTGTCTATATATACATGTACACAAAGACACACACATACATCTATACACACAATACAAATACCTATACCTACATATATATATGTGTATATATATATATATATATATATATATATATATATATATATATACAGACACACACACACACACATATACACACACACACACACACGTGTGTGTGTGTGTGTGTGTATTCCCTTTAACTATCCTCATACTGAGAAAAGTCTCATGGGTTACAGTTACCATTTTTCCATATAGGAATATAAATAGTTCAACTTTAATAAGTTCCTTATGATTTCTTTTTCTTGTTTACCTTCTTATGCTTCTCTTGCTTCTTGTATTTGAAAGTCAGATTTTCTGTTCAGCTCTCATTTTTTTCATCAAGAATGCTTGAAAGTCCTCTATTTAACTGAATGTCCATATTTTCCCCTGAAGTATTATATTCAGTTTTGCTGGGCAGGTGATTCTTGGTTTTAATCCTAGCTCCTTTGACCTCTGGAATATCATGTTCCAAGCCCTTCGATCCCATGTGTTTCCACAATACTAAAATTGTTTCTTCCTTACTGCTTGTAATATTTTCTCTTTGAACTGGGAACTCTGGAATTTGGCTACAATATTCCTAGGAGTTTTCTTTTTTAGATCTTTTTCAAGAGGTGATCAGTGAATTCTTCCAATTTCAATTTTGCCCTCTGGTTCTAGAATCTCAGGGAAATTTTCCTTGAGAATTTTTGAAGGATGATGTCTAGGCTCTTTTTTTGATCATGGCTTTCAGAGAGTCCAATAATTTTAAAATTCTCTCTCCTGGATCTATTTTCCAGGTCAGTGGTTTTTCCAATGAGATATTTCACATTGCCTTCTATTTTTTCATTTGTTTGGATCTGTTTTATAATATCTTGATTTCTCATAAAGTCATTAGCTTATATTTGCTCCAATCTAATTTTGAAAGAATTATTCTCTTCAGTGAGTTTTTGAAATTCCTTTTCCATCTGGCCAATTTGACTTTTTAAAGCATTCTTCTCCTCATTGGCTTTTTGGGCATCTTTTGCCATTTGAGTTAGTATATTTCAAGGTGTTATTTTCTTCAGTCAGGCTGTGGACTTGCTTTTCATGATTTGCTTGCATCATTCTCATTTCTCTTCCCAATTTTTCTTCCACTTCTCTTACTTGATTTTCAAAATCCTTTTTGAGGTCCTCCATGGCCTATGACCGGTTCCTATTTTTCTTGGAGGCTTTTAATGTAGGAATTCTGACTTTGTTGTCTTCTACTGGTTCCATGTGTTGATCCTCTTTGTTCCCCCCGAAAGATTCTATCATCTGATTGTGCTTTCTCTGTTTATCTTGTCAGCCAATGACTTGACTTTTGAGCTCTTTGCCATGGTAGAACTCTGCTTCCAGAGTGGAGAGAGATGTGTCCCAAATTGCTGGGGTTTTCACACCTGTTATCAGAGATATTGTCAGAGCTATGAGGAAGGCACCCTCTCTACAGCCACCACAAACTCTGGCATACTAGTGTTCCTCATCCCAGGACCACCACCCAAAACTATGACCCAGATCCAAAAACGTCAAAGCAAGAGCAATTACCCTTTGAATGGTGGCTTTCCCATAAGATCTCCAGGCCAGGAGTGCCAGAGCCAGCCATGCAGCAGCAGCTGCAGCTGCTGCTCAGCCCACCACCTCTGCCACCCTGGGGGCAGGAGTCACTCCCATGCTCTTTTCTCCCCCAGTTCCAATGGAGTTCCCTACTGAACTTTTACTTTCTTTTGGCA
This sequence comes from Gymnobelideus leadbeateri, assembly GCA_011680675.1. Taxonomy (NCBI): domain Eukaryota; kingdom Metazoa; phylum Chordata; class Mammalia; order Diprotodontia; family Petauridae; genus Gymnobelideus; species Gymnobelideus leadbeateri. Next base: position 203,126 of record WOXC01007469.1, on the reverse strand, counting down.
TTTATGGGTTGAGAAGTCTGGAAACTCTCACAGCGGCTGGTGATTCACTCTCCTGAAGTCTGCTCCAACCACTCTGGGCCGTGAGTCTGGGCAGCATGGCCCATGTGGGACTATGTGTGGCTCCCTGTCCAGTGCAATAGACACTTCCTGTCAGCCTGCCACACTGTCTTCAGTGGGAGATTTGTTTCTCTCTGTCGTTTTGTGGGTTATGTAGCTCAAAAAATTTGTTTAGAGTAATTTTTTTTCAGGTAATGGAGGTGGTTGAAGTAGGAGCTCAAGCAATTTCCTGCTCTTACTCTGCCGTCTTGGCTCAGACCCTACCTTAAGCCTATTCTCTTTTCTAAGGAGGCGTTATTTGGACCCAACCCAGTCCTTATTTATTCATATATTTTTACTTCAAATATTTTTTCCTTTGATTACTGTAACACTATATACAGAGAAATATATACATACAGATATGCATACACATAGACACAGAATTGTATATAATTTTATAGTCCAAAGATTGTAGGCAAATTTTATAAGACCTCAAATTTATGTTGTAAATGGTCCAATATAGTGATAATAATAAGTAGCATCTATATGTCTACTACATACGCTGTGATAAGTGCTTTACAAATATAATCTTAGTTGAGACACAACCCTGGGAGATATGTCACACTATTATACCCATTTTACAGTTTAGGAAACTGGGACAGACAGTCAGTTTAGTGACTTGTCCAAGGTTACTGAGATAGTAAGTATCTGACATGGGATTTAAACAAAGGTGTTCTAACTCCAGGTCCACAACTCAATATACTACATCATCTGGCTGCCATTATATTCAGATGTACTTGGGAAGACATTTCAGTTGTAGAATATACTATCATGATGCTACATTCTTTCATGACCCTCCATAGTCTAATCCTTTGAGATTTAGTGGATCCAAAACTGAGGTAAATGTATATATTTATATATGTGCATGTGTTTGCTACAAAGAATCATAAGGCATCATCCTTAATAAAATTTATTCTCTCTCTCTCTCCATCCTGTCACCAGCACATTGAGAAAGGAAGAAAAACACTAAATACTTCTGTTACAAACATGTGTACATGTATAGTCAAGCAAAACAAATTTCCACTTTGTCCATGTGTAAAAAACATCTCTTTCTGCATTCAATCCTTCGTTCATGATTGAGTAGGTAAGTAACATGTGTCATCACTAGTCCTCTGGAATTGTGGTTGGTCACCACATGGATCAGAGTTCCTAATTCTTTCAAAAGTGTTTGTCTTTACCATAGTGTTGTCATTGTATAAATTATTGTATTGGTTCTGTTCACTTCATTCTGCATCAATTCATATAAGTCTTCTCAAGTTTCTCTGAAACTATATCCTTCATCCTCTTATAGTACAAAAGTATTCATCATATTTGTATCATATAACTTATTCAGCCATTTCTTAATTGATGTAAATTCCTTCAGATTCCTATTCTTTACCACCTCAAAAGGATCTATAAATATTTTTCTACATTCTTAGTTTGTTTTGCTTATGACCAGTCTCTCTTTTATTCTGCTCTTCCTCTAATTCTTCATTCTCCCATTTCCTTCTATATCCATCTCAAGAAAAATGTATTTCTACATCCAAGTCTGTGTGTGTGTTTCCCTCCTTTGACCAGTTCAGATGAGAGTGATGTTCAAGTGTCAGCTACTCTCTCCTATCTCCTAATCCTTGTTTGTATCAGTGTCTAGTAAAGCACCATATTGAAAGAATTTCTCCCAACTTTTCTTTCCTTCTCCACCCACCCTCCACCCCAGTGTATTTTTCTTCCTTTCTCTTTTCCTTTTTTTCCTAAGGCCAAGACTCTCAACCTTTATGTACTTAGACCATTGATGATATAAGAGACATGTGTATCTTTTCCTTATAATAGAAAGTAAGCATTTCTTCCTCATTATTTCTTTATCTTTGTTCATTCATATTTACCTTTTTTATGTGTTTCTTAACTCCTGTATTTGAACTTCAAAGTTTCTACACAATCTGGTTTTTTATCAGGACTGCTTAGTTTGACCCTATTTCATTAAAGCTCCATTTCCCACATCCCTTTCCCCCCAAACAAAATGCATTCACGTTTGCTGGGTAAGTTATTCTTGGCTAGAAGCCATATTCTTTGCCTTCTAGAATATCATGTTCCAAATTCTCCACTTCATTATAGTGGTGGCTGCTAAATCATGTGTGATCCTATGTGTGGGATCACTTTATAACTTCAGTATTTTTCTTTGACTTAAAAGCTCTGGATTTTGGTTATAATGTTCCTGGGAATTTTTATTTTGGAGTTTCTATTAGGAGGTGACTAGTAGATTCTTTCTATTCTATTTTGTTATCTGATTCCAAGAGGTATGGGGATTAAAATAAAAAATTTATTGAAATATGACATGTAGGCTCTTTTTTGGTAATGCATTTAGGTAGTTAAAATATTCTTAACCCCACCCGTCTCCCTCTCTGGCCCATTCTGTTTTCCACATCAATTGTTTTTGCCATGAGATACCATAGATTTTCTTCTGTTTTTTCCATGTTTTGACATTATTTTAATATTTCTTGTTGTCTCATGGAATCATCATCTATTTGTTTAATTTTGATTTTCAATATTTGGTGCTTGGGCAAGGTTTTATACTTCTTGTGCAAAGCTGTTAATTCCCTTTTAATTTTTTTTCTTCCATAGTTCTCATTTTCTTTCCATTTTTTTCCTTTAGCATTCTCATCTCATTGGTAGAAACATTTTCAAATTCTTTTTTCAATAATTACTTCAACCCTTCTAATAATTGTAGCTGAATTTTTATCTAAACTGTGTTTCTCTTTGAGGATTTGTTTGTAGATATTTTGGAGTAATTCTTTTCTTCTAGATTTGTTTCCTGGGTGTCTTTTTTTATTTTTTACCATAATGATATAATAGTTTTTTTTAAGGTGGATTTCCTCCCTTTCCTTCCTTTCCTTCCTCTCTTCCTTTCCCTTTCTTCTCTTTGCTCCTTCTTTCATTCCCTCTTTCCTTTCTTCCTTCCTTCCTTTTTTCCTTTCTCTTCTTCTTCTTCTTCTTCTTCTTCTTCTTCTTCTTCTTCTTCTTCTTCTTCTTCTTCTTCTCCTTCTCTCTCTCTCTCTCTCTCAAGATTTTATGTTCTGGATTCTATGCACTTCTGGAGGAGAGGTCTGGTCTTGGCTTGTTACTCCTTTCTTGCAGTACTGAATGTTCTGTTCAGCCCCTCGGGGAAGACCAAGGCTGGGGACCTGCAAACTTTCAGAGCTCCCCAAAGTGGTCTGATCCAGAGCAAAGTCTGACTGCTGCCTGACTTGTCTGAGGTTTCTAAGTTCCTGTCCTTGGTTTGGGCCTGAGCAGCTGAGTGCTGCTGAAGTAGACAACTCTCTATCATCTGGGAAGTTCTAATAGTTTGGAACAATATAAGTGTAGGCTCCCCTTTGGTCTGGGATTTCTTCCCTGATCATCATTCCTTAATAGGCTTCAGACTAAGACCCTTCTCTGCTCCTGGAGTCTGAGCCACATCACTGTTTCTTTCTTCTGGACTTTCTTTTGTCTCCCTGTATAGTGTGATCATGTATTGTGAATGTGTACCACTTATGGTCTGCCCTGGAACAGAACACCACCCTTGGGTCACAGTACAGTCTACCCTGAATCTGTGACTCAGAACTGGATTGTGAGTGACAAAACTACCAGTTGGCACTTGTTCCCACTTCAATGCCTGTTATTGTTCTGGGCATTCCCAAGTATGGATCTAGGGCCTCCTCTTGCCATGGTTCAAAGCCTCTCCCTAGGCACCAGAGTGCTCTGTCCAGCCTTTCCTGATCAGACCCAGTCCTCAGTGTTCATAAACCTCTCTATCTGTCTCCTTTACTTGACCTGGGCTGAAAAATGCCTCATGGCTTTTGCTTGAATTTCCCCATCAGGATTCAGTTTGATGCATTTTCTAGGCTTATTTAAAGGAGTTATTTTTTATGTGTGTATTAGGGGGGTGGGGAGAAGATGGGGGAAGGAGAGGTCAATGTACTGCTTCCTGCTATTCCGTGATCTTTTATTCTCTTTGCTTTCAAAAACTTACAGATCTATTGGAAAAGACAAGGTTAATTTATGTTAAACAATTGCAGATCCTCAGAGTGTGAAGGGACCTCAGAGGCCATATAATCTAATTGCCAAATTAATAGTAATCCTTTCTTCAATATTCCCAACAAGTGGCCATCTAGATTTGACTTAGGAAATTCTAATAATAGACAACCCAGTTTCCTCTATCTATTACTCTTTTGGACAGCTGTGATTTTTTTCCCTCTCTTTTCTAAAGTGCATCTGATTTTTATGATGTCTTTTATTTTTAGATCACATTCATCTCTGAGAATGTCTTTCCTCTTCCCTACCCAATAAGCCATTCCATGTAAGAAAGGAAAAAAGAAATAGGGAAAAAAATCAGTTTATTAAAACTTACCAACACAATGACAATTTCTGATAGAATATGAAATATTACATCCCTAGTTTCCCCACCTCTGTAATGAAGGGAGATTGGTGCATTTTCTCAATTCCTCTATGAGACCAAGTGGGATCATTATGATTATGCAGTATTCAGCACTAGTTTTGCTGTTGGTATACTTTCCATTTCCATTCATTATGTATACTGTATTCCTGTTTCTGCATACTTTATTCTGCATCAGTTTATGGACCTTCCCAGGCTTCTCTGAATTTTGTGTATGTGTATATATAGATACACACACACACGTATATAAAATTTCTTTTGATGCATTTATATTAAATTACCATTATGTACAACAATTCATTTAACCATTCCCCAAATTAGTAGAAATCTCCTTTGTTGCCAATCTATTACTACAACAGAAAGTTGTTTGTCCTTTATTCTTGAAGAGGACCATGACATCAGGAAAGTGATTCTATGACTTGCAAGTGAATTGGATTTAAGTGAGGGAAGGTGCAAAGTCACTAAACTCACTATCTCCTCCAGAGCTATCTGGGTCCAGTGGCAAGATAATGATCAGGATGGAAGGTGACTAAGATGGCAGAGTAAAGGCAGGGACTTGCTGGAGCTCTCCCCCAAAGTGCTCAAATACCTGTAAAAATGACTAAACAGGGGCGGCTAGGTGGCGCAGTGAATAGAGCGCCGGCCCTGGAATCAGAAGGACCTGAGTTCGGAGCCGGCTTCCGACGCTTAATCCGCACAAACAAAAAAACCTAGCCGTGTGACCTTGGGCAAGTTACTTAACCCCAATTGCCCGAAAGGGGCGGCTAGGTGGCGCAGTGAGTAAGAGCGCCGGCCTCGGAGTTTGGATGACCCGAGATCAGATCCGGCCTCAGAAAATGAGCACCCACGCATAAATAATGACTAGCCGTGTAACCTTGAGCAAGTTACTTAACCCCAATTGCTTAAAAAAAAAAAAAAATGACTAAACAAATTCTAGAGTAGCAGAACTCACAAAATAACAGAATGAAAGTAATAGCAAAATTATTTGATCAGAATTGTATATGACAGCTATTCTCACCAATACAAAGATCCAAGACAATCCCAAAAGACTGATGAAGCATACCATCTGCCTCCAGAAAAATAACTGATATTGACTGAATACAGACTGAATCATGCTATTTTTCACTTTCTTTCTTTAATTTTTTTTCTTGTATTTGAGTCTTCTTGTACAAAATGACTAATATGGGAATGTTTTATATAAAAAGGTTTTCAATTTCATGTAATCAAAATTATTTATTTCTTCTTTTGTGATATCCTCTATTCTTTATTTGATGAAAAATTCTCTCTCTAGCCAAAATTGTGAAAAGTACCTGATTTCATACTTTTAAATTTACAAAAGGAATTGGTATTTAAAAAAAACAACAGTAAAATAGTTTGATTATTGTTAGGGCCCGACTTACAGGGCTGACGTCAAACTCACCTCTCCAGCCACCTCTACGGCACTCCAATCGCCTTCCACGATTCCTGTTGCCCCTACGACCTGGCTTGCCTCCACAAACCCTTCTCCAGCTGCCCCTACAGTCTGGTCACTCTGGTCGCCCCTACCACCTGGGTTCGCCCCCACGAACCCCTTGGGGGAGCCTGCTGCTCCGAGAACAGACAAACGAGTTCTGACAGCAAGATGTAATGTCTTGCCATTTAATCTCTTTCTTGTTTACAATCCCCTCTTCTCTCCCTCCTCCTCCTTTCACCTTGCCTCCCTTCCTTTTAGCTCCTTTCCCCTCCCCCGACTCTCTTCTCCCACGTGCCTCAGCAGTAAGAAGCTTCTCATAGCAGGGGAGTGCTCCCCTGTTAGCAGTGCATACTCAATACCCCAAAATTACAGGGGAGAATACACGCCCAGGTGCCTCTTGAACCCTGCTTGAGTTGCTCTGTCCTTTGCCTGAATTTTCCGTGGGTTCTCAGAGTTCGGGTAGAGTCTTAAAGGGCCCCAACAATTATTGGTGACATATTACAAATGAGGACCTAAACAAGTGATTTCCTCTTCATCCCTACTTTTTCATTATTTCCTTAAAGATTCTAAATCTTGTTGCTCCAAATTTATTTTGTTATTACCTTGTCTAGCTCTAAGTATCATCCAGATTGACATATAGTAATTGATCTAATAGATTTAATTTGAGTGTATTTAACTCAACCATGAGCAATGAAAATCCTGAGAATTATTTTTATACATTCATTAAAAAAATTTCCTTGTGTTTTCTAATGAATTGATGTAATTATGTGTTGGTAGATATTTCAGATATTTTGTAAATTTTCCAATCTTTTTTTAAAAATGAAATTTGCCTTTATATTAAATCCTCTTGAATTCTGTTATTATGTGACTGCTGATGATTTTTAAAGATTTATTTTGTATCCTGCTACTTTCTTGAAAGTATTATCTGAATCAGCTTCTTTGCTGATTCTCACAGGTTTTTGTGGGAAGCCATTATGTTTCAGTGAATACCAATACTTTTCTCACCACTTTGCTATACCTTTAATTTCTTTGTCTCATTGCTATCACTAGTATTTCTAGATTTGTGTCAAACAATAATGAAGAGAATGAGCATTTTTATTTTACTCCTGTATTTACTGGGAAAGTTTTTAATGTTCCTTGATCATAAATAAAGCTAGGTTTTGACTTTAGATATATACTTTTGTCAAGCTAAAAAGGGTACTTTCATGCCTATGCTTTTTAGGACAATGTAAGTGAATATTGCATTTTATTATATGCTTTATCTGCATTACCATAATCATGTGTTGTTGTAATGTATTTTGCTTTTCTTATGTCAATTTTTTCCAATTACACTTTTTTCTCATTTAGAGCCTTTGATCATTTATAAAAAATGTCCTTCATGTCTCTATACTCTCCTGTTTGCTTTTTTTCAATTCTACATTAACTCTGATTTCTAACCTAATTAATTGCCAACATTTTCTCTTTTGATTCATCCTTGTATTTCTGATATTCCTTGATTTCTGAGAGAAAACTTTTTGACTGGATCATTTTCCTTCATGTGTAGTTCATCTTCTTTAATTTGTAGTACTTAGTCACAGCATTTTGATCTCTTTTTGAGTTTTTGTACATTCTTCCCTCTGTCTTTATGAATCTTTCTATTCATCTATCTATTTGTGATATGGGTTCTGACTTAAACTTTTTCACTTTGTCTTTCAGTCTATCTTTTATATACCACTGTCACTGATATATGGTTTTTCTTTAGTCTTTGGTCCTCCCCTTTTCCCAATACTGCACAAATCCCTATAATTGGACACAGCTCTGCTGACCTTATTTAACTCATTACATCTGGAATCAGGGGACCTGATTTCAAATCTAGATTCTGTCACAAAAATTAAAACTTTGTGACTTGGATCAAGTCATTGTACTGCTTTGGATCTTGATTTACTCATCTACTTAGAACAGGCTGATGAAAAAAGTGGGTAAGGCTCCTAGAATCTTGCAAATCTAACCAAAAGGGCTTTACATTTGAAGAGGAAAGAGGAGAAAAAGACACTGTCTACCTATATTTTACAAACTAGATATCATAGAGAGAAACAATACTGTCAAAAGAATAGCAAAAGAGGTATCCAATTCTTTGTAAAAAACCAGCAACAAAATCTGTAATGTCTGAGAGCTACACACAATTGCATCAAGTTTAGGTAACAATAAATGTACACTAAAGTTCCTAAGGCAGATTTGACTTCATAGGCAGCACTAAAACTACTTGGGATAGGACACCTGACTTTTATTTGGGTTTAAAAGGGTATATTTTATTCAAAAGAGACAAAATAATAAAAGGCAGGTGGAGTTTAATTTTGTAGTAAGGAAATGTATTGATGTAAAGAAATTCTAAAGATATAAAGAGGAATATCTCTAAGGAGGAAAATATGATGTTATTGAAACTTAAGAGAGAAATGAAGACAAATAAGGAACTCACAAATTTAGATTTTTCTAAAACAAATTATGTCAATAAGACAAAGAGTAGGGAATAAAGGATGAGCTTGGAAATGTGACAAAATACTGGATAATGACAGGAATTATAAAGTTGAGAATAAGTTGAAAATGACAAGAAAAATTCATTAAGTATACCAAAAAGGGCTTTAAAATCTATATTGTGGAGTAGTAGAATATTGAAGAAGGGTTTGGATAATGCTGCTGAGAGTAGATGGAGGAAGGCAGGATAATTCACCTCTTGTTTCTTTTTCAACTTTCAAATAAAATTAATTTTGGATTTAAAAAAAGACAAACTCAAGATAAATAAGGGGATAATAAGAAAGTGTGTAGCCTTGAAAAGTTCAGGTCACCAGGACCAGACAAACTACATTCCAACCTACTGAAAGAACTGACAGGATATTAAGCTAGTAACAGTAGGCTCTGGAAGATGTGGAAAGATTAAAGAAGGATAGAGGTGCAGAGAATAGAGATGTCATGATATTTTTTTTTTATTTTTTCCAATTAAGTTTTATTGAAGCCATTTGTTTTGACCTCACATTTCATTTCATTATGTCCATTTTACAGATGACAGAACTAGGGGTGGTACACAAGATGGTGTACTGGGCCTGGAGTCCAGAAGACCTGAATTTGAATATGACTCAGACACTTAATAGCTTTGTGTTCCTGGGCAAGTCACTTAACTATCTCTGCCTGCCTCAGTTTTCTCATCTGTAAAATGGGGCTAGTGGTAGCATCTTTCCCAGAGTTGTTGCCAGGATCAGGTTAGTTATTTGTAGAGTATTTTGTCAACCTTAAAGGTCTATATAAAATTCAGCTATTATTATTATTATTTGTGATAGACCCTATTTCTCTACTGATAGGCAGGAGGTAAATTTTCTTATCCCTCCCCTGGGGCTAAGATTGACCCTTATATTCAGTGTTCATTTTTTTTTTTTTTGGTTAGAACAGCACCAAAAAAAGAATTTTCTTTTTTCCTTTGAAAGACATTCAGATATGCAACACTCTTGTTTTCTTCTTTGCATGTTGAAATGTCCATATTTGTGGAAATTTGCAAACCATAAAGCACTCTACAAATGCTAGAAGTTATTATTATTAAGCAAGTTCGTCGTAATTTTTTTTAAAGACATTGAGTTACCCCGTGTATGAGATAAATGCAGGGAGATCCCGGCACAGCGCAGGTGAGTCTTTGGTGCATGAAGCAGTTTGACAGGACGAGCTGACATGATCCTTCTCTTTTTCAGGACCTGCAGATCGAGCGGGAGAGGAGCACATACAACATATCTGGTGGCTGCACAACCCTCGTTGTCGTCTGCCTCTTGGGGAAGCTGTACGTGGCCAATGCTGGTGATAGCAGGTAAGCATGTTGTTACCCATTCCTTGTGACAATTTGTAATTTTAGTACTTAAAAAAAAACCAAACTTCACTGCTTAGTCCTTTTCTTATCTCCAAAATGAGTATATTGGATTAAATAACCTCTATGGTCCCTCCTAACTCTGTCAACCCTTGGATAAATCTCTCCAAAGGCAGAAGTTATCTCTTTACATTTCTTTGTATCCCTAGCACTTGGTGCCTGGAACATAGTAGGCACTTAATACATATTAATTGGATGTGTTGATTTTATTCTTATTCTTCAAATCTTTGTGTGTGTGTGTGTGTGTGTGTGTGTGTGTGTGTGTGTGTGTACATACATACATGTGTTCTCTCTTCTATTGATACGTAAACTCATTGAGACCAGGGATTTTTCTATACTTGTCTTTACAGATGTTTAATAAATGCTTATTGATTGTTGATTGACTAGGACAGGCTTTGCAATCAGCTTTTCTCTCATCCACAGTACCTGAGATATAACCAAAACAGTCTTCGCAGGTGCAAGACTGTTGGTCACAGGTTAAGTGTGTCTGGGGGCATCTGCCAGACAGAAGCTTCTCCAGATGATTTTTCTTTTTTTTTCCTTTACAAAATAGTTCTTTTTTTTTTTAAATTAATTTATTAGTTTAGTTTCAGTTAACAAGTTTCAATTCCATAGTTCCTTGGTTTTCAAATTTCCTTTACTTCCCTCCCCCCTCCCCACACGACAGCATATAGTCCAGTATATGATCTGCAAATGTATTCATATTAGACATTATTCCAATTACAAAGGCGTATTGTACTAGGTGGGATGAAAGATGGTAAGGAAGAAATAAAACCAAACAATGAAAAGAACAAGATCATTTAGTTTGCTTCCATCAGGATTCAGGCTCAGTTCTTTCTAGTTATATCTCTGGATGGGGCATTTCTCACTTTGTTGAGTCTTTCGGGATTAACTTATATCACTGCATTGCTGAAAAGAGTCCAGTCTGTCATAGTTGGTCATCATAGATATGGTATGTCTGTGATTGTATACAGATTTCTTCTGATTCTACTCTTCTCGCTCAGCATCAGTTTGTATAAGTCTCTCCAGGTAATTATGAAATCCGTCACCTCTTCATTTCTTATAGCACAATAATATTCCATTACATTCATATACCACAACTTGTTTAGCCATTCCCCAATTGGTGGGCACCCCTTCAGTTTCCAATTCTTTGCAACCACAAAAAGGGCTGCTAAAAATATTTTTTTTAATTAATTGGTTAGTTTAGTTTCAGTTAACAAGATTCAATTCCATAGTTCCTTGATTTTCAAATTTCCTTTACTTCCCTCCCCCCTCCCCTCATGACAGCATATAGTACAGTATAGGGTCTGCAAATGCATTCATATTAAACATTATTCCAATTACAAAGGCATATTGTACTAGGTGGGATGAAAGATGATAAGGAAGAAGTAAAACCAGACAATGAGAAGAACAAGATCATTTAGTTTGCTTCCATCAGGATTCAGGCTCAGTTCTTTCTAGTTATATCTCTGGATGGCGCATTTCTCACTTTCTTGAGTCATTCGGGATTAACTTATATCACTGCATTGCTGAAAAGAGTCCAGTCTGTCATAGTTGGTCATCACAGATATGGTATGTCTGTGATTGTATACAAATTTCTTCTGATTCTACTCTTCTCGCTCAGCATCAGTTTGTATAAGTCTCTCCAGGTAATTAGGAAATCCGTCACCTCCTCGTTTCTTATAGCACAATAAAATTCCATTACATTCATATACCACAACTTGTTTAGCCATTCCCCAATTGATGGGCACCCCTTTAGTTTCCAATTCTTTGCAACCACAAAAAGGGCTGCTAAAAATATTTTTGTACATATGGTTCTTCCTCCCACTACTATGATCTCTTTGGGATATAACCCTAAAAGTGGTATGGCTGGGTCAAAGGGTATGAAATTATTTATAATCCTTTGGGCATAATTCCAGATTGCTCTCCAGAATGGTTGGATAAGTTCACAACTCCACCAGCAATGTATTAGCGTTCCAATTTGCCCACATCCTCTCCAGCATTTGTCACTTTCTTGTTTTGTCATCTTAGCCAATCTGACTGGAGAGATGTGGTATCTCAGAGTTGTTTTGATTTGCATTTCTCTAATTAATAGTGATTTAGAGCATTTCTTCATATGCTTATAGATATCTTTAATTTCTTTCTCTGAAAACTTCCTATTCATATCCTTTGACCATTTATCAATTGGGGAATGACTTGTATTCATATAGATTTGGCTCAATTCTCTATAAATTTTAGAAATGAGTCCTTTATCAGAGACACAAGTTGTAAAAATTCTTTCCCAATTTCCCACCTCCCTCTTGATCTTGGTTACATTGGCTTTGTTTGTACAGAAGCTTTTCAATTTAATGTAATCAAAATTATCCATTTTGCATTTTATAATGCTCTCTAATTCTTGTTTGGTCCTAAAATCTTCCCCTCTCCACAGATCTGTCAGGTAAACTATTCCTTGCTTTCCCAAATTGCTTACAGTATCATCCTTTACACCTAGATCATGCACCCATTTAGACTTGATTTTGGTATATGGTGTTAGATAGTGATCTATGCCCAGTTTTAAAATTTAAAATTGTCATTTTTATTATATTAAAACGTTTGGTTTTCAATATTTCTAATTTAGTACTAAATTGGGGATTTTCAATTTGTTCTTTTTCTAGCTTTTTCAATTGCATGTCCAATTCATTGACCTCCCTTCTCTCTGCTTTAATTAAGTATGCACTCAGGGATATAAAACTTCCCCTGAGAACTGCCTTTAGTGCATCCCACAAATTTTGGTATGTTGTTTCATTATTATCATTCTCTTGAATGAAATTATTGATTGTTTCTATAATTTCTTGTTTGACCCACCAATTTTTTAGGATTAAATTGTTTAATTTCCAATTAGTTTTTAGTCTATCTTTCCATGGCCCTTTATTGCATATAATTTTTATTGCATCATGATCTGAGAATGATGCGCTTACTATTTCTGCCTTTCTGCACTGGATTGTGAGGTTTTTATGCCCTAGTACATGGTCTATTTTTGAGTATGTACCATGCACTGCTGAGAAGAAAGTAAATTCCTTTTTATCCCCATTCAGTTTTCTCCAGAGATCCATCATATCTAGTCTCTCTAAGATTCTATTCACCTCCTTAACTTCTTTCTTGTTTATTTTGAGGTTAGATTTATTGAGTTCAGAGAGGGGGAGATTAAGGTCCCCCACTAGTATAGTTTTGCTATTTCTTCCTCTAATTCCTTTAACTTCTCCTCTAGGAATTTGGATGCTATACCACTTGGTGCATATATATTAAGTAGTGATATTGCTTCATTCTCAATGGTGCCTTTTAGTAGGATATAGTTTCCTCCCTTATCTCTTTTAATTAGATCTATTTTTGCTTTTGCTTTATCTGAGATAAGTATATACCCTGCTTTTTTTACTTTAGCTGAGGCATAATAAATTTTACTCCAACCTTTTACTTTACCCTGTGGTATCCCTTTGTTTCAAATGTGTTTCTTGAAGACAGCATATTGTAGGATTATGGTTTTTAATCCATTCTGCTATCTTCTTATGTTTTATGGGAGAGTTCATCCCATTCACATTCACATAATGATGACTATCTGTCTCTTCCCTTCCATCCTATTCCCTCCCCTGTTTATGTTTTTGTTTCTTCCTTCTCCCTTCCCCTCCTTGAAGTTTTCCCTTTTGACCACCCCCTCCCTCAGTGTTCCCACCCAGTGACCCCCCTTCTTAACCTACCCTCTCCCCTTACTACTATTTCCCTCCCTTATAATCCCTCCCTTTAGTCTCCTCCTTTTCACCCCCCCCTTACCCTCCCACTATCTATAGGACACAATAAATTTTTATACTTATCAGAGTAAATTACTCCCCGTTTGATTCCAAACCAATGAGAGTAAATTTCAAACAGTGCTCCTCTCCCTCCCTCCAATTCCTCTATTTAATGAATTTATGTGTCTATTCACATTAGATTCTTAAACTTCACTGATTAATTTGATCCTTCTTTGAACCAGAACCAGTGAGAATAGTGTTTAAATGATGTTCCTCTCCCTCTTACTTTCCCTTCTTCTATAGTGTGTTTTGATGCCTCTTCAGATGGCATATTTTACCTTTTCCTAGCTCATCCTTTCCTTTTTCCCATTACAGTACCATTGATCCCCTTAATAGTCTTTTTTTTTAGACTCCATGTTAGTGCATTCATACCCACACCCTCTAAGTATAACCCTTTTGCAGGTCATGATAATCATAGAGATTTCAAATATTGACAGTTATCAGCTCCACATATAGGGATGTGAACATTTTGCTCTTGTTGCATCCCAGGTAATAAGCTTGTGTTTGTGGGTGTGGGTGTGTGCACTTCTGCATGTGTGAGTCTATGTTACCCTTGTTTACCTTTTTATGTCCTTCTGGAGTCTTGTAATTGGAGATCAAATTTTCCATTGAGCTCTGGCTTTTTCATTAGGAAAGTCTGGAAGTCCTTTACTTCATTAAATGTCCATCTCCTTGCCTGAAAGATTATGCTCAGTTTTGCTGGGTAGTTAATCCTTGGTTGTAGTCCTAGCTCTCTTGCCCTACGAAATATCAAATTCCAGTCCCTCCGCTCTTTTAATGTAGAAGCTGCTAGGTCCTGTGTGATCCTAACTGTAGTTCCTCGATATTTGAATTGTTTCTTTTTGGCTGCTTGTAGAATTTTTTCTTTAATCTTATAATTCTGGAATTTGGCTACTATATTTCTTGGAGTTTTCAGTTTGGGATCTCTTTCAGGAGGAGTCCGGTGAATTCTATCAATAGCTATTTTATCTTCTGATTCTAGGACCTCAGGACAGTTTTCTTTGACAATCTCTTGGAGGATGTTGTCTAGACTGCTTTTCTCATCATGGCTTTCTGGTAGACCAATAATTCTTAGGTTGTCTCTCCTGGATCTGTTCTCTAGGTCAGTTATTTTTCCAGTGAGATATTTTACATTTTCTTGCAATTTTTCGATCATCTTGTTTTTTTCGATTGACTCCTGCTGCATCATAGAGTTCTGAGTTTCAGTTTGATTGTATCTAATTTTTAGTGAATTATGGTCTTCAGTTAGTTTTTGAAGTTCCTTTTTTAGGGAGGTATTTTCTCCAATTACTTCACTGAGATGTTTTTCCAAGTTGGTCACTGCCTCCCTGATTTGGTCTTTAAAATTTTTCTTAAGCTCCTCCAGGAATGCTATTTGGGCTTGAGACCAGATCATGTTTCCTTCTGTGGTCTCTGGTGTGGGCAGAGAGTCTATATTGTCCTGTGTGTTTTGTTGTTCTTGCCCTGCATAGTATGCTCGAATAGACTTTCTTGCCTTCCCCTTCTCCTTTTCAGCTTCCTTCCTTCCCATTGTGACTTCCTGTTTCTTAGTGTCTCAGGCTATGAGTTTGGGGCCTGATCCTTGACTTTGAATACCTCTGGGTGGCTAGTTTATGGCTAAGTCAGGGAAGTCAGTGAGGAATGTAGATGTGTAGGTGGGGATGAGTCTGACCACTTCAGATTTCTGCCTCTATACCCCTGGGCTATAAGTAGGCTTTTGTTGGTGAGGTGAGGTGGGGCTTGTTGGGTCCCCTCCCTCTCTTCTCTTCAGATTCCTGGCTGTCTCAGTTACACCCTTTCTTGGAGATTCTCAAGCCTGAGGCTATTTCCATTAACTTGGGATTTCAATCTGGGTGGGAGACTTATCTTTGGGTTTTCTGCTTCATGAAGGAGGGATGGGATGATCGGAGCAGCTAGAATTTACTTTGCCATTCCAGCCCCTGTATTATACAGGCAGGCAGTTTCTAAACTTCCAGGCTGGGGGCTGAATGCAGCTAGAGAAGCCGCTCTCTCCACTGGGGGCCCAATTCCCCTACCTGGCTCCAATGATCCTACCCAATGACCGTGATTTGTCCTTGGTAAGTCTGTAGGCTGGGGCCTTTGCTCTCTCTGGTGTAGTCTGCTTGTCTGCTCTTAGGTCTGGGCTGTACAGACCCCATGCGCTCTGCGCTCGACCAGTCCGGACACACTGGGCAACCTCCTGGGCTGGACTCTGCCACACTTCGTCTTCCAGTGGGCTCCGTCACTCCGGTGTCCACTCAGATTCACCTTTTGAGCCTTAGTGACCGAGGAGCTCAGCGAGTTTACTGCTTCCTTTCCACCATCTTGGCTCCTCCCCCTCTATGATATTTTTTTAAAATAAGAAAACAGAGACTATAAAGTCAGTCAGTCAACAGGCATTTTGGGGCATTATTATGCAACAGGCACTATGCTAAATATTGGGATATAAATAAAGGTGAAAACGTAGTCTCTTCCCTCAAAGAGCTCACAGTCAGTGAGCTTCATGTTGATTCTTGACAAAATTTTAGAACCACTTATTTAAGGAATGATTAGGGAAGACATGATAGATGCAGTGACAATGAAGAGTCAATGTAGCTTCTTCTAGAACAAATCATTGCAAACTTTTCCATTTTCTTTTCTGACAGGTTTATTAGTCTGGCAGATAAGGGTAATCTTGCAGATATTGTTTACCTAGATTGTAACAAAATAGTCTTTGCTGCCCTGTATATACAAGGTGGAGAAATGTGGGATAGATGATAGATTAATATATTTGAACTGGCTGAATGACTGAATTCTTAATCTATGGTTGAACTTCAACTTCCATTACACTTCCCAGGGACTTGTGTTTGGTCCTATTTTGTTTAGCATTGTTTTCAATGTCTTGGATAAAAGGGGAAAAATACCACGTTTCCAGATTTACAGATGACATAAATTTAGAAGGTATCACCAACACATTGGATATTAGAATCACGACCTAAAAAGGTTTCAACAAGATGGAACATTGGACCAAATTTAACAAGATTACTTTTTATTTACAATATTCAAATGTATTTTAAAACAAACGAGCAAAACGAAAAATAAACCACTTCACAAGTATCTCAAAACTGAACTACTCTTAAATTTAAATAAAATTTTGAATTTAGGAAGAATTGTAGAGATCACCTTGTCTGATTTCCTGATATCTTTGAGGGTATTTGAACTTTGAAATCAGATGAAATCAGACATTATTTTACAGCATTAATAACTCATTTATTTGGTACTTTCATAATTTTAGTAGTAAAAATTATAGCACTTAAAAAACTTTCGGGGGCGGAGCCAAGATGGCGGAGTAGAAACAGCTCTTCCAAGCCTCTCTGCCCCCAGATTCTCCACAAACTATGTAAAAAAGGACTCTGAAAAACTTCTGGAGCCCCAGCACCCACAGAACGACACAGAGAAGCTAACCTCCCGCTGAGGACAGCCCAGCACCCTGCAGGAAGGACCAGCGCAGTGGTCTGGGAGCCGGCAGCGCGCAGAGCACAGGAGCCGAGCCAGCCGAGCCCAGGTCCACGTGAGCCGAGGTTTTAGCCCCAGGGCGGCAGGGCCAGCAGCCGGCTGGAGGAACCCCAGAACACCAGGAACTGTGGAGATTCCAGAATTATCAACATAGACTTGCCTAGGACAAAGTAAGAGGTTAGTGTCCTATGGACTTTGGGACCTGTATTTGGGGAATGCGTCAGCTCCCTCCCCTGGGGGCTAGAAGCTGCTGAGGAGACACGCCACTGTGTAGTTTTCAGAGGCATTTCCGGCTCCCAGCCTACAAATCGTGGGGAGATCCAGCGATCAGTCTTGGGGGGTAATCGCTCTTGCTTTAACCTCCCTGGATCTGGATTGTGATCTAGGGTGGAAGTTGTGGGTGGGTTTACAGCTTGCCAGAAACGGAAGTTGCCCCCCACACGTTCGGGACGAAAATTCCTCTATCTGGCCTTAAAGCCATAGTGTGGCAACAAGCCCAAAAGTCAAGCAATTAAGTAGCAACATGCCAAGGCAAAGGAAACAGAAAAATGCAACCCTAGACTCCTATTTTGGGGGCATAGAGCGGGAAAAGGACTGTGAGGTCAGAAGTCCTGCTCCAAAAGCCCCAGGGGAAAACATGAGCGGGTTGCAGGCCATAGAGGACCTTAAGAAGGACTTTAAAAATCAAATAAGAGAAGTGGAGGAAAAATTAGAAAGAGAAATGAGAAGGATGCAGGAAAAGTATGAAATGAGGGTCAACAGCCTGACTGAGGAAAACAACACCTTAAAAAATAGACTAACTCAAATGGCAAAGGAGGCCCAAAAGGGCAATGAGGAGAAGAATGCCTTAAAAAGTCGAATTTGCCAGATGGAAAAAGAATCTCAAAAGTTCACTGAGGAGATTCATTCCTTCAGAGTTAGACTGGAGCAAATGGAAGCTAGTGACTTTATGAGAAATCAAGATGCTGTTAAGCAGATCCAAACAAATGAAAGATTAGAAGGCAATGTGAAATATCTCATGGGAAAAACCACTGACCTGGAGAATAGATCCAGGAGAGACAATTTAAAAATTATTGGACTACCTGAAAGCCATGATCAAGGAAAGAACCTAGAAATCACCCTTCAAGAAATTCTCAAGGAAAACTGCCCTGATGTTTTAGATCCAGAGGGCAAAATAGAGGTTGAAAGAATCCACCGATCACCTCCTGAAAAAGATCCCAAAAAGAAAACTCCCAGGAATATTATAGCCAGGTTCCAGAATCCCCAGATCAAGGAGAAAATACTACAAGCAGCCAGGAAGAAACAATTTCAATATTGTGGAAACACAATCAGAATAGCCCAGGACCTGGCAGCTTCTACACTGAGGGATTGAAGGGCATGGAATATGATATTCCAGAGGGCAAAAGAACTGGGAATGAACCCAAGGATCACCTACCCAGCAAAACTGAGTATTTTGTTTCAGGGGAAAATATGGTCATTCAGTGGAATAGAGGACTTTCAAGCATTCTTGAGGAAAAAACCAGAGTTGAATAGAAAATTTGACATCCAGACACAAGAAGCAAGAGATGCCTGAGAAGGTAATCAGGGAAAAGAAATCAAAAGGAACTTATCAAAGTTGAACTATTTACATCCCTATATGGAAAAGCAATATCTGTGACTGATGATATCTTTCTCACTATGAAAATAATGGATGAAGGGGGTGTGGTCATATGAATACATATGTGAAGGTGTGTGTATATGGTTACAGTTATATATGGATAGAGGGCATAGGTTGATTTTGTCGGGAAGGGAGAGTACTCAAGGGATGAAATTATGAGGTGAGAGAGGAAAGTGGCAAGAGGAGATGGGGAGAGACATGGTAGGGTAAACTATCTCATGCAGGGGAAGTGGTTGCAAAGGAGGGGGAGAATAAGGAAGGCTAAAAAGGCAAAACCACATTCACATTGAATTTGGTTCAGGGAGAAAATGACATACATACTAAATGGGATATCTCAACCTGCAGCAGGATAGGGGGAAGGGGGATGAGAGGAGGGATGATGGATGGGAGGGCATCCTTGGGGGGAGGGGAGGTTGGAAGTACCCACTATAGAAGAGGGACAGGATCATGTAGGGAATGGACCAGGTGGGGGGTGGGATGAGTGGGAGGGAATTATAAGCAGCCTTGTACAATATATCTACTATGATAATGTTTTGCATAGCTAGACATGTACAACATATACTGAATTACTTATCTCCCAAGAAGGAATGGGTGACAAGGGAGGAAGGAAATGGATCTGAAATTCGAGGTCGTAACATTAAATGTTTCAAATACATATATAAATACTATTATTAATACTCTTTTGCCTATAATTGGGAGATAAGATGTGCAGGCATTGGGACACAAAGATTCATCTTCCTCTAATGGAAAAGTCGATGGGGGTATGGGAGAAGGTATGGGAGAGAGCAGATTGGAGGAAGCGATATCTTGTGGGACTGCTATTCTGGGAGGTTGGGTAGGGGAATAATGGGGGGAAAATGATTGTAACTCAAAATCTGGCGGAAATGAATGATTTAAAACAGAAGTTAATAAAGTATTTGTTTAAAAAAAAATTAAAAACTTAAAAAAACTTTCTAAGTCTCTTACTAAACTTTGCTTTGCCTTTCTGAATCTCATGCAAGTGAAGAAAAGTGATTTATTTAAGGTTGAATAGCTGTGAAGTGTTGGTGTTAGGTGGAAGTAGAAGCCATGTTCCCAACTTCATACAAAGTACTCATTTCTCTACAAAATATTGCCTAACTATCTAAAAAGGTGTAATATTAATAGGATAAAAGATCTTCCCTGCCCATTAATAGGTTTCATGTGGATCCCATTAAGGGAAGCTTACTTAGGGGAGGCTTGCTTATTAGGAAGGCTTTCACACCTTTTGCTAATTTCTAATTAGGCAGTGGGTCACTAAGGTTGTGATGCTTCTGCCTCTGAGAAGTATATATATACTCTGAGTTGGTATTTTGCTTTGGGTGCTTCCTTATTAGAAGGATCTTGTGATTCCCTGGTCTAGATTCTGAGTGGCCATATGTTCAGAGCTCCCTAACTGCTCAGATGTAAAAGTTTTCTCGATCTACGAATGTATATAAAGTGTATAGTTGATTCAGGCAGTCAGAGCCCTGTTAGTCTTTATTTTTCTGCTTGTATTTTCTCTGAAGTTCAGGGTGCTGACCTTTCCCCTGAACTAGTGAATTTAATTTAAAAAAGGGTTTGTTGACCCTTTAAACAGCTATCTTTCTTAGTAAAGCAGATGTAAGAACCTGTACTGGTAGCAATCCTGGGTATGCCAGTGTCATTGTCACTACAAAAGGGAAAAAAGTAATATATTTTCAAATTAAATTTTTATTTTTAGTTCCAACTTTTCTCCTTCCTTCCACTCCCTTTGCCACCCATTGAAAAGGCAAAAATCTGGTACCCTTTACAATATAATTATGTATTGTTAAAATCCTATTTTGCCCAGCTATTTGCCATATACATTTGACTTATTTTACTTCCTTTCCAAATGTTGTCCTCTACTACTACTACTACTACTACTACTACTACTACTACTACTACTACTACTACTACTACTGCTACTTATCTCATTTGTTATAGTTGTTTTTTAATCATATACAATAACATCTTGGTTTCTAGAAGAGAGAGTTTTCTTTGGAATGTTCAACAACCTTAAAGGAAGGGAGCATCCTTTCGCCAGAAGCACAAAAATTAGTAACCGATGTGCATTCTTGAACTCTACCTAAACAGGTATGAGATCTGAAAGCATTTACTTGGATTTGCTTCTATACTCTTTATCCTTTAGGGCCCTCAGGCAGAAACGAGGTTTACACAATTCAATGAGGCACTTGGCTGCTCCTCTTTCAGGGGCAGCAACTGCTGATTCTCAGAGAATCACAGAAGCTCAGAGTTAGAATAGACCCCAGAGGCTGTCTGGTCCAATCCATAACTGGACAAAAATAAACTTCTAGCTACAACCTAGCCAACAAGTTGTGGAATCTCAAGGGTGGAAAAGATCTGAAGCTATTTTGTCCAATCTGTGCCTGAACAGGAATCTTCTCTACAATAGATCTATACACATTGGATATAATTATCCTCTTTTTCTTGTGAGTCTCACCTTTCCCAGTATACTTCAGTCCTCCCGGCTCATAGCACCATCCCATGGTTCAGAGTTTTCTTGAAAGGGAAACAAACTTAGGTTTACTAGCAGGACAACCTTCTGCACCATATTCCTGTGAGTCCCATTTCACTCCAGAGCCCAACGCAGGTAGTCAGCCTTATATTCGTATCCTGAAGGCTTGGGCTGTCCCAGAAGAGAAATGAACATGGAGTTGCTAGAGAGGCAGCCTCAGAAAAGCATTATAGTATCAGCATCCTGACTCTAAGACAGAAGTGACAATGCCAATTTTCAAAATTTTTGTAGTATTACTGTTTGGTCACATTGGGGTCTGGTGTAAATATTAAAACTACAAATGACTGTTAATAATAATAACAGGCACATGTATCATTTTAGACAAATCTTGTTTAATGTTTATAACAACCCTGTGAGCTCCCATGCAGGTGGGTAGCATTAGTATCATCCCCATTTCGGAGAAGAGTAAACAGGCCCATAGAGACAAAGTTTTCATAAGTAGTAAATGTTGCTTGCATTTGAACTCAGGTCATCTAATTCTATGTCCAATGCTCTTTCAGCTACAAAAGGCTGCTTTCTTGAATGTTCCCTCTCAGATTTTCAAAAGAAGCCAGTAAAATAAAACAGAACATAACTCTTCCCCCACCTTCCCATCCTCCTTTCCCTTCTCTACTCTTTACTGGACAAATAGTCTCTTTCAAAGGAAAATAAAAGAAATAAAATAAAATAGAGGTTCAAGCTATTATCACCACCTCCAGATTCTGCTAACTTCAGATTTTAGTTCACAGTCACTGAAAGCACAGGTATTTTAGATTTGTGTTTATACTCACATTTACAAGACTTGAGATAGGTCCTACTAGGGGATGTGCTATAGAAGCCTGAGACCACTAGGGGGCAGCAGTTGTCTCCATCTTTCTTTGTGAGATGTAAAGGCAGTTAGGGGCTGCTGGAGGTGTGGTGGAGCTTTTTGCCCATGTCCTTGTTGCAAAAACTCCTACAGTATCAACCAGAACTGGGGATCCTGCAGGGGAGATGGAAATGTACTTGCAGCTGCAGTATTTTCCCTGTGAAAACCAATAAAGCATCTGGTCAGTCCTTCTGAGATGGCTACACATTCTCTAGCAATGTTTTCCTCATGTCCAGGTTACCTGGGAAAGTGAAGGGGGAGTATAGGATTTAGATATGAAAGGGACCTTAGGGAAGAACATCCAGTGCAGTCCTCCTGTTTTGCAGAGAGGGGAAGGGATTTGCCCGTGTTCTTAGAAAGAATCAATCATTCAGCAGCAGCCTTAGTCTATGATGTGCCTGACACCGAACTAGGTTTGGGGGATACCCAGACAAAAGAGAAATATTCCTGCCCTCAGGGAGCTTACATTCTGCCAGAGGAGACAACTTATACACATTTAGGTATATGCAAAATAGATCCAAAATGGGGGAAGGAATCAGAAAAGACCTCAGGTAGGAGAAGGTGCATGAAATGCATTGAAGGAAAGGGACTGGGGTGGAATGCAGATGGATTCTAGGAGACAGAGGTAAGAAGGAAATGCATCCCAGGCATGAGGGACAGCCAATGCAAAGACATGATCTAGGGAGATGGAGTGGTGTGGATGGGGAACAGTAAGAAAGCCACTTTGATTCCACCATAGAGTACATGAGGGATAGTAAGGCCTATTAAGGTTGGAAAGGTAGGTTTAGGGCTAGTTTGCAATGGGATTTAATTGGCAAAGAAAGTTTACCTTGTATCCTGGAAGTGATAGGGAACCATTGGAATTTTCTGAGACAAGGCTGCTAGGTGGCAAAGTATATAATCTGGATCTGGAATCCAGAAGACAGACTCAGACACTTAACTAGCTGGGTGACCCTGGGCAAGTCACTTAACTACTGTCTGCCTCAGTTTCCTCATGTATAAAATGGAGATAGTAATAGCAGCTACCGCAAAGGGTTGTTGAGGATAAGACGAGATAATATTAAGTGTTTAGCACAATGTCTGGCACATTGCATGCACCATAACATGCATAAAGTGCATTGCAAATCTTAAAGCACCAAATGGAAAAGATGATAAAGAAACTGAAAAGGAAAAGGGAAATCCATATTTGAGTTAGGAATTTAGAGAGTGTAAGAATATAACTGAGGGGGGCGGAGCCAAGATGGCGGAGTAGAAACAGCTCATCCAAGCCACTCTGCCCCCACATTCCCCCCAAACTATGTAAAAGGGGACTCTGAACAACTTCTGGAGCCCCAGCACCCACAGAACAACACAGAGAAGCTAACCTCCCGCTGAGGACAGCCCAGCAGCCCTGCAGGAAGGACCAGCGCAGTGGTCTGGGACCTGGCATATTGCAACGTGCAGAGCACAGGAAGTGGAGCCAAGCAAAGCCCAGGTCTGCGTGAGCTGAGGTTTTAGCCCCAGGGCAGCAGGGCCAGCAGCCGGCTGGAGAGACCCCAGAACACCAGCAGCTGTGGTGACTCCAGAATTGTAAACATAGACATGCCTAGGACAAAGTAAGAGGTTAGTGTCCTATGGACTTTGGGACCTGTATTTGGGGGAATGCGCCGGCTCCCTTCCCTGGGGGCTAGAAGCCGCTGAGGAGACATGCCATTTTGTAGTTTTCAGAGGCAGCTCCAGCTCTTGGCCTGCAATTAATTGTAGGGAGATCCAGCAATCAGTCTTGGGGGGTAATCGCTCTTGCTTTAACCTCCCTGGATCTGGATTGTGATCTAGGGTGGAAGTCGTGGGTGGGTTTACAGCTTGCCAGAAACGGAAGTTGTCCCCCACAGGTTCGGGACGAAAATTCCTCTATCTGTCCTTAAAGCCATAGTGTGGCAACAAGCCCAAAAGTCAGGTAATCAAGTGGCAACATGCCAAGGCAAAGGAAACAGAAAACTGCAACCCTAGACTCCTATTTTGGGGGCATAGAGCGGGAAAAGGACTGTGAGGTCAGAAGTCCTGCTCCAAAAGCCCCAGGGGAAAACGTGAGCAGGTTGCAGGCCATAGAGGACCTTAAGAAGGACTTTAAAAATCAAATAAGAGAAGTGGAGGAAAAATTTGAAAGAGAAATGAGACGGATGCAGGAAAAGTATGAAATGAGGGTCAACAGCCTGACTGAGGAAAACAACACCTTAAAAAATAGACTAACTCAAATGGCAAAGGAGGCCCAAAAAGGGCAATGAGGAGAAGAATGCCTTAAAAAGTCAAATTTGCCAGATGGAAAAAGAATCTCAAAAGTTCACTGAGGTGATTCATTCCTTCAGAGTTAGACTGGAGCAAATGGAAGCTAATGACTTTATGAGAAATCAAGATGCTGTTAAGCAGATCCAAACAAATGAAAGATTAGAAGGCAGTGTGAAATATCTCATGGGAAAAACCACTGACCTGGAAAATAGATCTAGGAGAGACAATTTAAAAATTATTGGACTACCTGAAAGCCATGATCAAAGAAAGAACCTAGAAATCACCCTTCAAGAAATTCTCAAGAAAAATTGCCCTGATGTTTTAGTCCTAGAGGATGAAATAGAGGTTGAAAGAATCCATCAATCACCTCCTGAAAAAGATCCCAAAAAGAAAACTCCCAGAAATATCATAGCCAGGTTCCAGAATCCCCAGATCAAGGAGAAAATACTACAAGCAGCCAGGAAGAAACAATTTCAATATTGTGGAAACACAATCAGAATAGCCCAGGACCTGGCAGCTTCTACACTGAGGGATCAAAGGGCATGGAATATGATATTCCAGAGGGCAAAAGAACTGGGAATGAACCCAAGGGTCACCTACCCAGCAAAACTGAGTATTTTGTTTCAGGGGAAAATATGGTCATTCAGTGGAATAGAGGACTTTCAAGCATTCTTGAGGAAAAAACCAGAATTGAATAGAAAATTTGACATCCAGACACAAGAAGGAAGAGATGCCTGAGAAGGTAATCAGGGAAAAGAAATCAAAAGGAACTTATCAAAGTTGAACTATTTACATTCCTATATGGAAAAGCAATAACTGTGACTGATGATATCTTTCTCACTATGAAAACAATGGAAGAAGGGTGTGTGGTCATATGAATACATATATGAATGTATGTGTATATGGATAGAGGGCATAGGTTGAATTGGGAAGGGAGAACACTCAAGGGATGAAATTATGAGGTGAGAGAGGAAAGTAGCAAGAGGAGATGGGGAGAGACAGGGTAGAGTAAACTATCTCATGTAGAAGAAGCAAGGGGAAGTGGTTGCAAGGGAGGGAGAGAATAGGAAGGGGAAAAAAAAGGCAAATCCACATTCTCATTGAATTTGGTTCAGGGAGAGAATGACATACATACTAAATGGGATATCTCAACCTGCAGCAGAATAGGGGGAATGGGGATGAGAGGAGGGATGATTGACGGGAGGGCATCCTTGTGGGGAGGGGAGGTTGGAAGTACCCACTATAGAAGAGGGACAGGATCATGTAAGGAAAGGACCAGGTAGGGGATGGGACAAGTGGGAGGGAATTACAAGCAGCCTTGTACAATATATCTACTATGATAATGTTTTGCATAGCTAGACATGTACAACATATACTGAATTACTTATCTCTCTAGAGGGAATGGGTGACAAGGGAGGAAGGAAATGGATCTGAAATTCGAGGTCTTAACATTAAATGTTTCAAATATATATAAATACTATTATTAATTTAAAAAAAAGTTATTGTAGTTAATATTTATTTTTATGTGATTATACCAGTTGCTTCATAAGCTTAAAAAGAACCAAAGCACAACTGTTTTGGTTTAGCACAAGGTATTAACAGAGCAGCATGACAAGTACAGAACACAGTTAGGTTAGGATAAGGAAATAAAATTTTAATTTTTTTCCTCCTTTCCTTAAATTAAAAAAAAAAAGAATATAACTGAGAAAAAAAGGAGGAAAATCACTGCTTTTGAGCCAGAAGCCTTCAAATCCTCTCTCTACAAACTTACTACATCTTATTTATTTATAATTCATATTATTTGTGCGCACCTATTCACCATGCATTAATAATCCTTTGGGTAGTGGACAACTCATTTGATCTCTGCAGTTGCTTGGTTTCTTTAGATTTCACAAGGGGTCGAGGAATGTGCTTACCAAAGAAACAACCTGACAGCACAAGGATTCATATTATTAATATTCAATCCAATAAACGTTTATTGGGCCTGCTTTATGTAAGTCACTACCGTTAATCATGGGACACTTATGGTTTGGGTGACACATGATCCTTTCACTTGTAGAGTTCACAACCTTGTAGAGAGACATGTACTGCAAGGTAAAGACCACAGGTCCTGGGGTCAGAAGATCTGGGTTCGAATCCCAGCTGTACTACATTTAGCACAATATCTGGTATACAATAAGTGATTAATAACTGTTTTTTCATTAGTTCCTTATTTGTTGACTATGATTTTAAGCAAATAGCTTAACCTCTATTTCCTCATTAGTAGAATGAGAAGGTTGGAATACATGTCCTTTATGGTAAATTCCAACTTGAATAGATAATGATAATGTGTAACATCTATGACAAATGAATTAGTAACCTATGCAAAAAAGTAAAATGTGAGATCCAATGGTGGAAAGTCTGGTTCTACCTAAGTGGGAAATTAGGTAAACTTCATAGAAGATGTGGCATTTAAGTTAGCATAGACATTTATAGCTATACCAATAATAATTAATAATAGTAATAGCTAATATTTATATAATACCTACTAAGCATTAGGCACTATGCCAAGAGCTTTATGGACATTATTTTATTCTTACAACAACTCTGGGGAAGTAGGGACTATTATGTCTGTTTTACTGATGCAGAAACTGAGGCAAACAGGTTAAGTGACTTACCTGAGGCATATAGCTAATAACTGTCTGAAGCTACATTTGAACACAGGTCTTCCGGACTCTAGATTGGGCACTCTATCAACAATGATAATGACAGCAGCTCAATATTACAGAATACTTGACAATTTACAAAATAAACTCCTTATAACAGCCCAGTAAGGCAGAGATTAAGTATTATTATTCCCATTTTAGGAAATAGAACCCCAAAGAGGTGAAATGACTGATCACAATCATAGAACCATAGGGTTTTGAGCTGGAAAAGACCTTAGAGACCCTCTCACACAATCTCTTCATTTTCATATGTGAAAACTAAGGCCCAGAGATGGGAAATGATTTTACCAATCCACACAGTATAGCCAGAGCTGGGTCTGGACCTGGGGTCTTCTGGCTCCAAGTGTCATGTTCCTTTGTTGTCGTTGTTCAGTTGTTGCAGTTGTGTCTGACTCTTTGTGGCCCCATTTTGGGTTTTCTTGGAAAAGCTACTAGAGTGGTTTGCCATCTCTTCTAGTTCATTTTACATATGAGTAAACTGAGGCAAAGGGGGTTAAGCAATTTGCCCAGGGTCACATAGCTAGAAAGTATCTGAAGCTGGATTTGAACTCACGAAAATGAGTCTTCCTGACTCCAGGCCAAATACTTTACCGATTCCACCACTTAACTGCCCCATGTTTCTATTCTTCATCAAATTTCTCCATATCAATAAATAAATGTAAATACATATACATATGTAATGCATACTACAAGTGTATGGTGATAGCTTATAGATAATCCATAAATAGTAAAAACACAAACATATAAAAATAAATAAAAAGTAAAAGCACAAACTCTTCCATTTGGCATTTAAAGCCTTCCCAATTTGGCTCAGTATGCACTTCTAGGCTCATTGGGTATCATTCCCCTTCATATATAATACATTCCAGCCATACTGACCTACTTGCTCTTCCCCAAACACTCTGATCCACCTCCCATCACTTTGTACAAGCTATTGTACATGCCTGTACTACATTCCCTTTCTCCCTTTACTTCTTAGAACTTCGAACTTCCTTCAAGAATCAGCTCAAATGTTGTTTTCTTATATGAAACTTATTCTAATTGCTGAATTGCTAATGTAATTCCTGCAGAAATTATTTTACATTTACTCTACAAATATTTTAAATCTACTTATTTGAATTTGTGTTGTTTCCCTGAAATAGAATCCAGGCTCCCCGAGGGAGATTGAACACACACACACACATACAGTTTGGCACAGAAATATATCAAACTCAATTGGGAAACAGCAAAGGATGGGGAGAGGTGGGGTCAAGAGGGAGGGTAATACTGGGGAAGGAATAATCACAAGCAAAGCAAGCTTCCTGATCCCAAAGAGGCAATTAAAAGGAAAGAGAAAAAAGAAAGAAAAGTGAAGAACTGGAAATTGGGGGATGACTAACTAAATTGTTGTATATGAATGCAATAGAATATTAGTGAGCTTTAAAAAAAATTGGATATGTGAGAATCCTGGGTGGTATGAATTGATGTGGAATAAATTGAACAGAACTAGGAAAATGATATATACAGTGATAATGATATTATAAAGAAAAAACCACTGTCAGGCTTAAAAATTCTGATCAAAATAATGACTAATCCAGAGACTTTTAATGAAGCTTGATATGCCTGTCCTCACGAAGAAATGACAGGCTCAAAGATGTAGAAAGAATCACACATTTTTTGACATAGCTGCTGACTAAATTTATTTGTTTGACCATGCCTATTTGTTACAAGGGCTTTTTTTCTTCCCTGTTTTTAATTTGGAGTGGGAAGGGAGGAGAAGGGAAGGAGAAAACCGTGGTGATGATGATGATGATGATGATGATGATGCTGCTGATGATGATGATGCTGATGGTGATGTTCCCTTCCTGCCATTTTTAACAGAAATGGCTGTTGTTTGGTCAAAGGCATATTATGCATCTCTTGATATAATCAAATACATGATATTTGTTCTTTTTATTTACTTGGTCATTGATGTTGCTAGTTTTCCTAATACTGAATTAAACTTGCATTGTTGGTATAAATCAACACATTATAATGTGCAATCTTTATGATATTGCTGTAGCCTTTATGATGATATTTAATTAAAATCTGCATCAAAAACATGCATCAACATTCATTTAGGACATTGGGCTATAGCGGGGTTCAACAAACTATAACCCACAACTCATAGCTTTAGCTAAAGTTCATGAACTATACAAAAACAGGAAGAGGGCTAGATTTGACCTGAGGATCAAATTCTCTGATTCACTGGACCTCAGCCTAAAGTTTTCTTTCTCTGTTTTTTTTTTCTTTCTTTTGACTCTATGGGTTTAGATATCAAGAACATGTCAGTGTCCTAGAAGAAATTTGTTAGATCCCTCTTTCTCAGGGGGAGGGGTATTTTTATATATAATATATTTATTATTGGAATTAATTGTTCTGCATTTTTGTGACAGTTTTTTTGCCCTGATGCATATTCAGTTTTTGTAAAGGTGCCGTATTCAATTGACAAACACACATACAAACACTTAAAATTTCTATTCAGCAATTCCCAGTGATCTATCTTATCTAACTTTTAAAAAATTCTATTCAGTTCTATAATTCTTTCTTTCCTTTTTTCTTGTTAGATTTGTCTAGGTCTGAAAGGAGGTATATTGAGGTCCCTAATTATAGTTTTTCTGTTTATTTTGCTCTACAACTCATTCAGTTTTTCCTTAAGTATTTCAATGCTATGCCATTTGGATGCATATGTTAAATAGTGATATTAATTCATTGTCTATGGTACCTTTCAGCATAAGGTAGTTTTCCTGTTTATCTCTTTTAAACAAGCCTGTTTTTACGATTGCTTTATTTGATATCTTGATTGCTACCTTCTGCCTTTTTTTTAACTAGATATTTTACATAATAGATTTTGCTCCTGCCCTTTATGTTAACTATGTGTCTATCTTCATGATTCAAGTCTGTTTCCTGTAAACAATATTTTGTTGGCCTCTGCTTTCTAACCCATTCTATTTTCCTCTTTTGTTTTATGAATAGGTTCCTTTCATATCCACAATTTTAATAATTAATTCTGTATTTATTGTTATTTAGTTATTTTCAGTCATATCCAACATTTCATCATCCCTTTTGGGATCTCTTGGCAAAGGTACTAGAGTGGTTTGCCATTGCCTTCTCTGGCTCATTTTATAGATGAGGAAACTGAGGCAAATAGGGTTAAGTGACTTTCCTAGTGTCATACAACTAAATGTCTAAAGATCGATTTGAACTCAGGTCTTCCTCACTTCAGGCTCGGCATGCCCGTGTGCCACCAAACTGCCAATTATGTATTTACTTCCTTTTTATTCTTTACTTTCTCTTTTCTTTGCTTCTCTTCTCTATAAAGAGGATAGTGATAAACAACTGTGCATGCTTGATGAAATCTGCTTCCACCTGCACCCCCCCTTTCTCCTTACATAGATCCCAGTCATAGGTTCTTACTGTCTTTTTTTTTCCTTTTAAAACCTCTTTTCATGATCTACTCTCTGAGGTTGCAGCTTTGTGTATGACTAATCCTTCCATTATGCCATCTTCCTTATAATTCCCATCCTCTCCTTTCTCCTTGTTCCCTTTCTTTTTGTAATGTGCTTAATATATTTCTATACCCATTTCTTTGTGTGTGTATGTGTATATGTATGTTTACATTCTACCGCCCTTTGAACAATTTAGATGAAAGTGACATAGAGATGATATATATTCTACCCTCTTCCTCCTTGTTTGCATAGTCTTCTACATGAGTACCCTGACAATGTGAGATAGTAAGTTTTTCTCCCTTTCATCCCCCTTTCTTCCATAATGCAAAATTTTTAAAAATAATTTTGAGACTGGGGGGCTCTCACAGCATAACAGTCTACATGTAGTCTGTCTGAGACATAGTACAACAGGGCCCCCATCTCCCCCATTAGGTTGTGAATTCTTTGAGATCAGGGACTGTCTCTTGCTTTTCTTTGTAGGCCCAACAGTCATCATTGTGCCTGGCATATAGCAGGAAATTGATAAATGCATATTGACTGACTTACTCTTTCTGAACATTGATGGGTACTCTCTCCAGTGCATATCACAACCCATACATATATTTTCCTTGTGTGCAATTCTGTTTCCTGTCCTCCTCTCAATCCTCCAAAGGGCATGTACTGAATGGGCTGGATTCCTTTCTGAATCCTTTAATAATTTTAGTATTATATCAGCTTTCCCAGCTGTTATGTCACACTCTTCACTGATATTGAGCTGGTAAAATCCTTCAATTGTAGTATAGTCATACTTCTCCCAATGTCTATTTATGCAACTGATTTTCTTAACCCATTTACAGGTTTTTATACCTATTCAATTTTCCCTTATTATATATGGCTATTGTTTTAGTCTGTCAAGATATGTTTCTGTTCTGACTCTATTATCTAATGTATTAACTATCCTTCTCAGCTTTGTTGGCAAATATATTGTCTATACTTTCATCTAAATCACTAATCAAAATGTTGAATTCTCAAATTTCATTAATTTATTCACCAAATTTGTACTGAGTAGCTATTAAGTACAAGGCTCCATACTAGGAACCTGTGAGGATGCAAAGAATTGGGAATAGGAACTAGCAAGGTTTCTAGCCTCCAAACACACAGTATGGGAACACAATGACAGGTGGTTTTGAATATGACTTTTTTCCCTTACAAATGGACATATTCGCCATGCCAAAAATTATTTTCTCTATAGCACGCATTTATTTTGTATGGTCAATTTTATTATCTCTCTCTCTCTCTCTCTCTCTCTCTCTCTCTCTCTCTCTTTCTCTCTCTCTCTCTCTCCACACACACACACACACATACACACACACACACACACACACACATCTTTCTATCTCTCTCTTGTTTGTTTGATTTACTGGTTTGTTGGTGGTTGATTGTATCTGAGACCTTTTGAATCCTGAAATTCTATGATTCTAAGTGACCTCTTGTTGAAACCAAAGGTTAAATATTAGAAATATTCTGGACCTTCCAGACACTTTTCCTTAGGTAATGAACTAGAATCTATTTCCATTATTACAATTCTAATAGGCACTGATATACCGGATTTGACATGGATTTCATTATTCCTTGTTCCTTCAATTCTGATACATGTCTTATTGAAGGTATTGAAGAAGCACAAGTCAAAAACACAAACTAAAACAGATACCCATGAACATCCTCCCCATCCCACAATGATAATGAAAAAGGAAGATTCAAGACCAAAGAATTCAGGGGTCACTGCCCTAAACCTCCACAGACCTCCACTTAGTAAGAACAATTGATTTGCTTACCCTAAGTAAGACATTTTCCATTGTATCCACTCTACCAGACAGATAATGGCCTCACAATCCATCTATTTGTATATTGACCCACCTATTATATATTATGTCAACTCACCATGCATCAGTGGAATTTATGGGGTAAAGAGCTGTGCCCAGCATCAGCTCATCTTACAGTATGGTAAATGGCAGAGGAAGTAGTTCCCCTTCATCACTTGGCAATGCTTGCATCCAATCTTCTCTCTCCCTATCATGGCAATGTCTCTATCGTTTGACAACAACTGTAAGAAATAGTCACCAACATAGTATATAGATCAAGAGCAGCACTAAGATTCATTTCAGTCTATTTTAGCTGAAAAGGCATTGAAAATCAAAACAATAGTTTTTACAATAAAGATGACTGTTATAGTGGTTCCCAAGAGGAGTTGACCATAACTACTCCAATATTGAACGGAAGCAAAAAACAAAAACAAACCCAAAACCACACACACACACACACACACACACACACGCGTGTGCACATGTGCATGCATGCGTGTGTGTGTGTGTGTGTGTGTATTCATTAGAAAAGAGGGAAGGGTACTCATAATTCCTTTCTTACCTCCATGATGCCCTCTATAACAGGAATCTTTCACATTGCTTATAGTACTTTTCCTGGATATCTCCTCTTCCTCTATTCCATTTTTCCATTTGCCACACAAATTTGTGCAGATCACACAATAATAAAGATAATAATTAATAATAATATTTATGTCGTACTTCAAGGTTTACAAAGTGCTCTACATGCCTTATATCATTTGATTCTCATAGACTGTTATACTCATTTTTCCAAAGAGATGACTGAGGTCCAGAGAAGCAATGAAATTTGCCCAAGATTATATAACTAGTGTCTGAGTTGAGGTGCGAATACTTAAAGTATGACTTTCTTTCTCCTGGCTCTCTAGAAGACTGTAAACCCCATGAAGGCATGTTATATGTCACATTGGTGTCCCCAGTGAAATCATAGAATCTTACATGTAGCAGGAGTTTCATAAGTATCTGTTGAATTATTGCTAAATTCAGATGAATGAGGCAGCTAAATTAGCACAGTGAATAGAGAGCCTGGAGGCCTGGAGTCAGGAAAACTCATCTTCCTGAGTTCAAATTTGGCCTCAGATTCTTCCTAGCTGTGTGACCCTTGAGGGGTGAATTGACCTGAGTCAGAAATGGGGGCGATTAAACTCTAGTGGGACAGTTAGGTGGCACAGGACATTGACTGCTGGCCCTAGAGTCAGGAGTCCAAATCTGGCCTTAGATACTTACTACCTGTGGCATCCCAGGCAAATTGCCTAAACCTGTTTGCCTCTGTTTCCTCCTTTGTAAAATGAGTTGGAGAAGGAAATGACAAACCATTCCAATATCTCTGCCAAGAAAACCCCAAATGGGGTCACAAATAGTCAATAGATTGGGCTCCTCTCAGCAATTCAAGGTAACAGAACAACTCCAAAAGACTCATGATGGAAAGGGATATCCATATCTAGAGAAAGAACTACAGAGTCTGAATGCGGATTGGAGCAAACTATTTGCTCTCTCTTTTATATTTTGTTTTGTTTCATTCTTTCTTTCTCGTTCATTCCGTTGGTTATAATTCTTCTTTACAACTTGACTAATGTTTAATGTGAAGGTATTTGTAGATCCTATATCAGATTGCATGCCTCCATGGTGGGGAGAAGGGCAGAGGAGAGAGAGAAAATTTGGAACTCAAGGGATTGTGGAACTGAATGTTGTAAATTAAAAGTAAATAAATAAATAAAAATTAAATTAAATTAAAAAAGAAAAGTTGGACACAACTGAAAGCGACTGAACAATAATAAAATTCAGATAAAGGGTGCAGAAGAGCTGTGATCTCTGCCCACAAGAGCAAGAATGAGGCTGGTCTTTTGGCAAACACACCAGAACTTATGCATCCAAATGCATGCTGTCCTTTGGAAACTTATTCCAGCAGTGCAGCCAGTGCTCAAAATATGCCTCCTTTTTGGAGAAAGCCTTCAGAGCCAAGAAATGAACCAAACAAGAAAATCAATCTTGTTCCTTTAAGGGTCACATCTCATGCATGCTAATCCACTTGCTGTCTTTTGGAGGAGAGAATATTACTGGCAAAAATAATTTTACAATACAATGGACAATCATACACAGGGCTAGATTTTAAAACTGAGTAAAATTTGGGTGGTGTTTACAGTTATAAAATTGTTACACACAATATTGCATAGACTTCTTAGGGCAACCACAGGGAATAGGGCATGTGCAAGGTATTATACTCAGTGGATAGGTAAAGAAACAGGCTTGAAAGGGTTAACCTAATTAACTCAAATTTACACAGCTGGTCACTGGCAAGAGTCAGGACTTAAAGCTAAGTCTCCTGTCTTCAGGGTGAGTGTGCTTTCCCCCACACTATACTATCTCTACCCAATAACAAGCTGACCTCCAAAAAATATTAAAAACTATTACTGCGATATGCCAGCCTTCCAAATGCCACTGCTAAAAAAACAACAAACAATTATCCAGGTTGGCATGTGGGGCATCTTCTAGAGTCAGTCCAGTAAAAACAGAGGCTCTGAGATGAGATCATTATATTTTTTTTCAATCACCATTTAAACAGCAGAAATTCTTGGCTCCTTGCTGCTGGGAAAGCTGTCTCCATGGAACAGGGAAGAAAGGCCCCCAAATTAGTACTGAATATGTTCCAAGAGCTGTCAATATTTTTGGAAGCCCCCAAAGGACTAAAAACTCTCATGATTTTGGCACAATTTGAAGTCTGGAAATTCAATTTTCTTAGAATTGAGTGATGAGGTCACTGAATTTGACTTGAAACATAGTAGAAAGGATGCTGAGCTTGGACTTATGGAATCTGGGTTTAAGCTTGCTGCCTTGTACCTATGTGACCTTTTGTTATTATTCAGTCATGTCTGACTTTTGTGACCACTTTTGGGGTTTCCTTTGTAGAGATACTGGAGTGGTTTGCTGTTTCTTTTTCCAGCATATTTTACACATGAAGAAACTGAAACAAACAGGGTGACTTTCCCAGGGTCACATAGCTAGTAAATGTCTGAGGCCATATTTGAATTCAGGTAGATGAATCTTTCTTATTCCATACCTAGTACTACCAAGTCACCTAACTACCCAGTGTGACCTGAGGCAACTTATGTGAGAGCTCTGAGAGTCATGGTTACCTGATAGGCAAGACTAGGTGTGTTTTTAAAGACACTTCCAACTCTAAATCTTGTGATGTTATGGTCCCAGGGACCTATACAGTGATTCTTAGGTTTTTCCAATTGGTCTGTAAAATCTGTGATGAAGAATCCTTTGAAGTAGTATTTTTAGAATGCAACTATTTGAAGAGCTTAAATACACATATATTATGTTATCTAACTAGATATTTACACATATAGATCTTTATGTGTGTGTATTTGAGATGCCAAATGGCACAGAGGACAAAGAACTATCCTCAGAGTCAAGAAAAAATATGACACATTGTAGCAGCAAGCTAGCATACCCAGGATGGCTGCTAGCATAGGTCCCTAGATCTGCTTTTCTAAAGGAAAGCAACTCAAAATGGGTTAACAATCTTGCTTTAATCAAACATTTGTCATTTACCTAGTTCAGGGGGAAAAGGTCAGCGCCCTGAACTTCAGAGAATAAAAAATACAGACAGAGAAACAGATCAGCAGATAGGCTTCCAGCCGTCTGACCATTACATCCATACCTAGTCAGCTACCAGAGAGGGAAGCACCAACATCTGGGTTTTCAAAGCTGGGGGGATCAATGGTTGCCCAGAGTCTCGTCTGGTCAAATCAAACAACTCTTAAGTGAGCGACAAAGTAAAACCTCATATCAGGGTATATATAGCCTTCTCCTGGCTCAGAGAATGTCACAACCCTCTTGACCCACTGACCAATCACAAAGCAACAATGTGTGGGCATTCCTGAAAAATAGGCCTCCCACCACAGGCTCCAAGTGACCACATTCAGCCTATTAGGGGGCAGAGTATATTTTCAAATCAGGAAAGATTCTCAGAGTCACTTAAGCCTATCAAAAGGCCTAGGAGCAGGGAAGATCTTAGATTCCCATTCCCATAACACATACAGACTCTTAAGTTCTTGCAGGCAACTCTAACAGTGTATCATACTACTGTGCACATAGTATACACTTCATCAATGCTTGTTGATTGACTGGCTGACTAATAGCTGCAGACCAAGTCGAGCCCGCTCAATTTACAGGTATGAAACCTGAGACTGAGAGACCATAAGGGACTTGCCCTTAATTAAATAGCCAGTAAGTGGTTCCAAACTCAACTTTTCTTAACTCCAAGCTCATCTCTCTGTTGTTCTACTTTAAGGTGGAGAGATATGAATTATATTTGAATCCAGTTAAGTGGATTAGTCTACTGATTTGACCTAAAAAGTGATCATTGATAGATTGGTACACATGTCTAAGGAGTTATGGAACCATGATCTGGTTTTTTTTTTTATATTTATTTATTTGCTTTTTGGAGGGGGATTGGGGTTAAGTGACTTGCTCAAGGTCACACAGCTGGTAAGTGTTAAGTGTCTGAGGCCGGATTTGAAGTCAGGTCCTTCTGACTTCAGGGTCAGTGCTCTATTCACTGCATCTACCTAGAAACCCCATGATCTGTTTTGAATGATATTTTTTTCATCAGAGATTTGGATGAAGGCGTAGCTTTCCTGCTTATTGAACTGGTGGATAACACAAAGCTGTGAGATTTAACAAATGCATAGGATGACAATCCTAATGTTGAAAGATAGGCTAGAGTTGTGAGGTGAGGCCAACAAGAATAAATCTATAGTAATAAATGTCATTTCCTGTACTTACTTTAAAAGATGACACAGTACAAAAATCATAAGGAATCTACAAATGTCTAAATGGAGTTATTATGAAAAAAAGATGACAGGGTTCTGTAGGAACATTGAATCAATATCGATCAAGATTTGGATGTAGTAGCCATTAAGTTGTTTCCATCTTTGTCTTCATTAATGGGAGTCTCCAGTCTGAGTGAGAAGGTTGACCTACTGGTTCTACCTTGGTCAAACCACATCTGAAGTTGAGTATCCATTTATTGTCACTGCTGTTTAGAAGGAATATTGACAAGCTATACCTTTACCAAAGGAAGATGGTTGAGGGGATTTGAAATCATATCATAGAAGTTGAAAGAACTAAAGATAGGTACCTTTAGCCCAAGAGAAAGAATACTTAGGGTAGGGACATGATCATATACTTCAAAAATGGAGGAAATTGTCCTAGGGAAGAGAAAATAGATTCACACTATTTGACTCTGTGTTTGGAACTATTACCAATGGATGGAAGTTACATGGAGACAGATTTTGGCCCAGCATGACTAAAAACACAGGGGGTTGCTTCAGAGCACAGTGAGTTTTTCATCATTAAAGGAATTTGGGCAGAGATTTTTGAAGATTACTTGCTCCATAAATAAGTCAACAAGTATTTATTAGGTTCCTCTTATATTTGAGAGACTGTGCTTAGCACTGGGAACACAAAAACAAAAGTGAAAAATAGTCACTACCTATGAGAAACATATTCTTTTTTTCTTTATTAATTTCTGGTTTACATAATTCATTTCCGCCAGATTTTGAGTTACATTTTCCCCCATTTTCCCCTTACCCACCACCCCAGAATAGCAGTCCCACAGGATATCCCCTCATCCAATCTGCTCTCTTCCATCTCTTCTCCCATACCCCCTGTGACTTTTCCAATAGGGCAAGGTGAATCCTCCTGCCCCAATGCCTGCACATCTTATCTCCCAATTACATGCAAAATAGTATTAATGATAGTATTTATATATTTTTAAAACATTTGATTTTAAAACTTTGAATTGCAGATTTGTTCCCTTCCTCCCTTGTACCCCAATTCATTATATGATGCACATGTGTAGTTATGCAAAACATTACCATAGTAGATAAATTGTAAAAGACTGACTATATTTCCTTCCCTCCTATCCCAACTCCCACCTGGTCCACTCCCCACTTTGATCCTCTCCCTTTTCAAAAGTGGGTGCTTCCAACTTCCCTCCCTTCCATAATTCCCCCCTCCATCTCTCTCCCCTCCACCCTCCTGTAGGGTGAGATACTACATTTAGTATGCATGTCATTCTCTCCCTGAGCCAAATTCAATGAGAATAAGGTTTTTCATTTTTTCCTCCTGTTCTTCCCCTCCCCTGCAACCACTTTCCCTTGCCTCTTCTACATGAGATAGTTTACCCCATTCTGTCTCTCCCCATCTCCTCTCGTTATGTTCCTCTCTCACCTCTCAATCTCACCCCTTAAGTATTATCCCTTCCCATTACATTCGACCTGTGCCTTCTATCTATGTATACCTGTAAATATATATACACACATTCACATATGTATTCATATGCCCATATACCCTTCTTCAGCTATTTTCATACTGAGAAATGTTTCATCAGTTACAATTATTGTTTTTCCA
Source organism: Gymnobelideus leadbeateri (assembly GCA_011680675.1). NCBI lineage: Eukaryota > Metazoa > Chordata > Mammalia > Diprotodontia > Petauridae > Gymnobelideus > Gymnobelideus leadbeateri. The sequence continues at coordinate 164,175 of WOXC01007469.1, read as the reverse complement.
TGTAGGAGTGTAAATAGTTCAACTTTGAAAAGTTCCTTATGATTTATTTTTCCTGTTTACTTTCTCAAGCATCTCTTGCTTCTTGTGTCTGAATGTCAAATTTTCTATTCAACTCTGGTTTTTTCCTCAAGAATGCTTGAAAGTCCTCTATTCCACTGAATGACTATATTTTCCCCTGAAACATGATACTCAGTTTTTCTGGGTAGGTGATCCTTGGTTTTAATCCCAGTGCTTTTGCCCTCCAGAATATCATATTCCAAACCGTTTGATCCCTCAGTGTAGAAGCTGCCAGATCCTATGCTATCCTGATTGTTTTTCCACAATATTCAAATTGTTTCTTCCTGGCTGCTTATAATATTCTCTCCTTGATCTGGAAATTCTGGAACCTGGCTACAATATTCCTAGAAGTTTTCTTTTGGGGATCTTTTCTCAGGACACGATCTGTGGATTCTTTCAACCTCTATTTTGCCCTCTGGATCTAAAACATCAGGGCAATTTTCCTTGAGAATTTATTGAAGGGTGATTACTAGATTCTTTCTTTGATCATGGTTTTCAGGTAGTCCAATAATTTTTAGATTATCTCTCCTGGATCTATTTTCCAGGTCAATGGTTTTTCCCATGAGGTATTTCACATTGCCTTATATTCTTTCATTTGTTTGGATCTGCTTAACAGCATCTTGATTTCTCATAAAGTCACTAGCTTCCATTTGCTCCAGTCTAATTCTGAAGGAATTATTCTCCTCAATGAGCTTTTGAAATTCTTTTTCCATCTGGTAAATTTGGCTTTTTAAGGCATTCTTCTCCTCATTGGTTTTTGAGCCTCTTTTGCCATTTGAGTTAGTCTATTTTTTAAGGTGTTATTTTCCTCACTCAGGCTGTTGACTGTCATTTCATACTTTTCTTGCATCTTTCTCATTTCTCTTCCCAATTTTCCCCCACTTCTCTTATCTGCTTCTTAAGGTCCTCTGTGGCCTGTAAGCACCTCATATTTTCATTTGGGGCTTTTGGTGCAGGAGTTCTGACCTCCCAGTCCTCCTCCTGTTCCATGATTTGATCCTCTTTGCCCCCAAAATAGGAGTCTAATGTTGCACTTTTCTGTTTATTTTGTTTTCTTTGCCTAGGCATGTTGCCACTCCATTACTTGACTTTGGGGCTTGTTGCCACAGTAGGACTCTGCCACCTGGCAGGAGAGCTTCTGTCCCAAACTTTGGGGTTTTCTCAACTGCTTGAGGTGTTAGTTGGGTGGCCTCTCTGAAGCCTCCACACACTCTGCCAAGCTGGTCTCACACCCCAAGACCTCCACTTCAGACAGCAATCCAGATCCAAAAGGGTAAAGCAAGAGTGCTTACCTCCCCAGACTGATCGCTGGATCCCCCCACAGTTTGTAGGCCAGGAGTTGAAGCTTCAATGGGGAAATGTGGTGCAAGCTGCGCCTTGGATCCTCAGCAGCTTCTCACCCCCAGGGAAAGAAGCTGAAGCTCTCTCCCAACCAGTCCCAAAGTCTACAGGACACTGACCTCTCACTTTGTAGTTGGCATCTATGTGTTGGCAATTCTTGAAACACCACAGCTGTTGGTGTTCTGGAGTCCCTCCAGCCGGCTGCTGGTCCAGCCTCCCTGGGGCTAAAACCTCCAACTCACTCGGTCCTGGGCTTGGCTCTCAGAGTGCTGAGCTGGCTGCTCCCTGCCAGGCTGCTGGACTGTCCTCAGATGGAGGTTAGCTTCTCTGGGTCATTTTGTGGGTTCTGGAGCTCCCGAGGTCCTTCAGAGTCCCCCTATAACATAATTTTGAAGTGGTGTTGGCTGGAGCTCTGCAGAAATGCTGTTTCTACTCTGCCATCTTGACTCCACCTCCGAGAAACATATTCTAACAGAGGAGAGCACATGTGCATATACCGATGCGTACACAAAATAGATATTCATCAGGAAGACTGAAGATGACCCAGGATGCAACGGGATTCCTTGGTCCTTTTAAGCTAAGGTCTTTTTAGGTCCTCTCAGTGAGGTAAGGTCCGTTCAGTGAATAGGCCACTTCAAGAGTGAGTCAAGGGATACCTCCCTCTCCCTTTCTCTCTCCCTCTTTGAGAGGTGGAGGTGAGATGGGAGTGCATTCTAGGCATTCTAGTACAAAGGACCTGTGAAATGAATGGAGGAACAGTGAGAACAGCTCGAGTAGACCATAACATGTATGAAAGTGAATGATGTGTAACAGTGTTGAAAAGGTATTTGGGGTCAGGTTGTGAAAGACTTTAAATGCCAATCAGAGGAGTTTATATTTGAGCCTCCAAGTAGTATGGAGCCACTGGAGTTTAATAAGCAGGGTCAAACCTACTATTAAAAAATATCTTTTTAGTAACTATGTGGACATGGGTAGAGGTCAGGAAGCCAATTAGGAGACTATTGTAATAGTCCAGATGTAGATGATAAAAGAATTAACAATGGTGATGGTTGTGTGGGTGGAGAAGAGGGTACTGATGTGAAAGATGTCATAGAGGTTGAAATAAGATTCAGCAGTTAATTTGATATGTGACTCAAGTGAAAGTAAAGAGTCAAGGAGAGCACTGAAGCTACAAATTCAGTGACTGGAAAGGCTAGTGGAGCCCTCAACAGAAATAAAGAAGTTGAGAAGGGAAGTAGATCTTGTAGGAAAGAATGTGTTCTATTTTGGACAGGAAAAGTTTGAGATGCCTGAGGGACATCTGCTTTGAAATGTCCATGGGTAGTTGGTGATGTAGGACTGTTGTTCAGGAGAGACACTGGGACTGGATATATAGATCTGGGAGTCATGTTCATGGACTAATAATTAAATACATGGAAGTTGATGAGATCACTAAATAGGAAAGATAAAAGAATAAAGATAGAAGATCCAGAACAGAGATTTGCAGGACACCCAACATTAGGTAGTGAGATATGAATGATGATCCAGCAAATGAGATGGAGAAGTAACTGTAGAATCAGTATGGTTTTGTAGATGTTGTAAACAAGATCCAAGATTTGAGTAGAGATTAGATTGGATAACTTTTAAAACCTATTCCAACTCATAGTTTTATGATATGAATCTATTAGTGATCAAATTAACTAATCAAATTAGACAAATATCTGGCCGCTGGACCCAGAAGTCATCTTGAAAGGTTAGGGTAAGATTTAGTACTGAAAGAAGCCTAGTTAAGAGAAGAATGGAAGCATGGAAAGTTCGGACTGCAGAAGGTTAGAGGAAATGTTTGCTATGTAGGGCAATGACTAATAATGATAATGAAATGAGTACAAATAAATTTTACTTGCATTATTTAATTCTCACAAAAGCACCATGGGACAAGTTGGCTAAGTAGAAATAGTCCAAATGAATCACCCAGTGCATTCTCTGTGCTTTGGGCATGAGGTAAAGAAGGCATGGGTGGCGAGATGGCACAATGAATAGAGTTCTGGGCCTGAAGTCAAAAAGACCCATCTTCTGAGTTCAAATCCTGCCTCAGACACTTACCAACTTATGACCTTGGACTAGTCACTTAACCCTATTTGCTTCAGCTTCTTTATCTGTAAAATGAGCTAGAGACTGAAGTGACAAACTACTCCAAAAAACACCAGATGAGATCACAAAAAGTTGGATGTGAAATGACAACAACAACAAATATAAGAACTCATGATTTGAGTTCTTCTATCTTTAAATCTTTTAGCTATTTTTAACTATTTTTTTTAACAATGACCAATCTGGAAACTTGGTGAAGTTCATGGACCTCTCCTTGAAATACTGTTTTTAGATCCATAAAATAAAATACATAGAAACCTATGTATTTTATTTTATGTATCTAAAAACAGTATGAAGAAACTAATTATATTGAAATAGTCATATGTAAAATATTAAATGTAAAAAACAAAACCCCACAATTTTGCATGGTCTTAAGACCCTCCTCCTTTCTAAGGCATTGTTCAGAGTAGCAATCTTCCTGGCTCCCGGTTCACAGCTCTATCTGCTGAGCTATCTAGGTGCCTTCTATTTTATGGTACTGTCTACTAATGAGATTGATGATGATGATGATGGTGATGATGTAATTGCTTATTTTGCTTAAAAGAGCCACATTTATATTCTTAGAGAGCCTCATGTAACCATTAAGCTTCTGGTTGCCACTCCAGCTCTAAAGGAAAGGTAGTTAGGAAAGAAAGCAAAACACTCCATCATGAGCAAGTAGCTTTTTTTTGGTACCCACACAAGTATCTTGAAGTCAACTCTAATTTAATTTGGAGACTACTGCTTTAGTTTGGTTGACCTCTTTACTATTTGGCTGTATCTAACCTGTTCCTTTCCACCCTCACACCCTCTGAAAAACTGTCCTACTTTACCTTCCCCAGTCCTTGTATAGTCTTTCTTTTAAGATGTGAGACTCTTCTTCCATAAGTCTTCTCTTTCATACACCAGTTGTGAATTTGATCTCTGGCTTCTAACTTCATCATTCAACGGACTCCTGTGTCTCCAAAGTTACTGATGATTTCTAAATGGCCAAATCTAATGTTTTTTCTTAGTCTTCTTCCTTTTTTTACCTCTCTGCTGGCAGCCCAGCACTCCTCAATCTCCTTTGCTGAATCTTCATCAAAGATGCGCTTGCTAATGGTGGGTATCCTCCAAGGCTCTGTCCTGGGGACTCTTCTCTTTGCTTCTGTACTATTTTACTTAGGGAATCTCATCAGCTCCTCTGGCTTCAATGATCATTTCTATGTTGACAGTTCTCAGATCTACATATCCATACCTAATCCTTCTGCTGACTCCTAATGTCACATCTCCAATTGCCTATTGGACACCTCAAACTGTATGTCCCATGATATCTTAAATTTAACATGAACAAAACTTTACTCATCTTCTTTCTCCCAAATTGCTTCTCTCTTCTAGCTTCCCTATTGTTGTCAAGAGCACCAACCTCCTTCTGATCAGGATCTCAAATTGGGTATAATCACTGACTTGCCACTGTGTCTTGCTCCCCCATCTATTGCCAGGTCCTGTCAATTTTACCTTTCCAACATTTATCATATATGATTCCTTCTTTTCTCTGATACTGTATCCACCCTGGGGCAGGCTCTCATAACCTCACACATGGACTATTGTAACAGTCTGTTGATTGGTCTCTGTCACAAGACCTCTCCACATCAGTCCATTCTTCACTTAGCTGGTAAATTGATCTCCCTAAAGGAGATCTAGGTCTAACTCTATCATACCTCCCTCCCTCTCACCCTCACTTTTGATAAACTCCAATGGCTTTTTAGGAAATTATACTCAAGAAAGACATGAGATTCAAACCTGCACATTTAAATTCTATGGTAAAACCTTTGTAGCCACAATTATAAAAGTTGATAAGCCCCTGGAATCTTGTTTTATTTTGTCCATCCATCTATCTGTTGGTACATACGAGTAAACCATTTGTTTCTTATGGTTTAAAATGGCACTCTGTACTACCATAGTACTACTAATAAACTATGGAGTTTTATTTTTATTATTTTGAAAAACAAAAACAATAAAAACTTCAATTGTTCCATGTCACCTCCAAGTTCAAACAGAAAATCTTTTGTTTGGTTTTAAAACTCTTCATAACCTGTCCTATCCCACATACCTTTCTGGTCTTGTGATACTTTATTCATTGTCCTAATGCTTTTTGAGCAGTGACACTGGTCTCCTTTCTGTTACTCACATACAACACTCCATCTCCAGACTCTGGGCATTTTCCCTGCCTGTCTACCATACCTGGGATTCTCTCCCTCCTCATCTCTTTCCCCTAGCTTCCCTGAAGTCTCAGCTAAAGTGCCACCTCTGTATTACTATACCATGTCTTTGCCAGTATGCACTCATGAATCTTTTGTGTCTTAAGCATTTCTTATATGGAGAGGAAAAAAATAGGTGTCCTATATAATATGTTGAATATATTTTTATTTCCTCCTGGAGAGAACCTGGACACAAGCCATACCTGAGTTTAAGTGATTTTCCTTGGGGCTGCTGGGTAGGGATGTAAAATACCAGACCCCTTTCTTTAGAGGAGAGGTACCCCTAGGACTGAATTCAGTCCACATGTAAGCCCAGAAATAGGTACCCCATAGTGGAAGGGCAAATTTTCCACTCTCCTGGGTGCATCATCAAATTATTATTGGTTACACTAGCTTCTCAAGGCTTTCAGGGTAGTGATGGGTGGGGAAGGAAGATGCTACTATTTACCTTTACTCCCAGGTCTATACTTTGGGAAATGTCTATCTTGTAATCAGTTAAAGGGGTAAAAGATAAAGAAAAGAAATGAGGAGAGAGTCCGACTCACCCCGTGGCTAGTGCTGCAAATGTATTGGCTGTATTCTCATAAAGACAGGCTCTTAAGGCCTTGGCTGGAGTGTGTGAAACATTGTTCTGTCATTTTCCCAGTGACCAGGGGCTTATAGGTGGCTATTACCTCATTAGGGACTTCCTGGCAAAGCAAAAAACAAAAGATACCATTAAACTTGCCCTTTGCCCACATTTCTGATGCCTTTCCTAAGCCAATCTCAAGACTCTAAAGTATGCTGGAATTGGAATAAACACGTTTTTCATTCAGGGTTTTTTGTTGTCATGTCATTAAACATTTATTAAACACCTGATGTGTGCCAAGCACTGTGCTAATTATTAAAGATAAAAAGAAATATAATAACAATGACAATAAAACCCAGTTCCTGTCCTCAAGGAACTCGAAGTTTAATGCGGAAGACAAGATGTGAACATATTATATACAAACAAGGTCTAAATGGGATAAATTGGAGATCATCTTGGAGGAAAGGCACTAGGATTAAGGAGAAGGGTGCAGAAAGACTTTTCAGGAGGTAGGGTCTTAACAGTGATGTGAAAGAAGTCAGAAAAACCAAAAGGTAAGAGATGGGGAGGAGGAGAGAGAACTCTATGCATGGAGAATAGACTGAAAATACCCAGGGTTGGGAAAAGGACTGTTGAGTATGAGAAGCATTCTCTAGACCAGAGTTCATGGAGGGGAGTAAGGTGGAAGAAGATTGTGAAGATAAGAAAGAGTCAAGTTATGAAGGGCTTTAAAAGCCAAACAGAGGATTTCATATTTGATCCAGGAGGTAATAGGGAACAATTGGTATTTCTTGAATGGGGTGGGAGTTGATATGATCAGAACTGAGCTTTAGGAAGATCAATTTGACAGCTGAATGGAGGAGGGACTGGAGAGGGGAGATGGCCTTCTTGTTCATCACTTCATATATTAAAGCATCTTACATCTATGGAATGTAATACTGACAATTATTAGGGCTCATAATCAACACTGCAACAGTATTTAGTGTCAGGTAGAATCAGGATTTTGGGACTTCATAGGTAATCCAGTCCAGGGAGACTCTCTCTATTATGAAAGCTTCCTTATATGGAACATAAATCCGAGCTCTTGCAATGTCAAACTGGTCCTACTTAAAGGGAATAGCAACAGGACCTATGACTGGTATAGGGAACTCTCTGATGAAAAAACTCTACCTCTTCAGGTGAGCACTTTCTCTACAATTTAGAGCATTATAGAATGGACTGGGGAGGAGGGGGGGAGGGAGGGAACTAAGAGTTCAAGTGGTTTCCCGAAGGTCAGAAAGCAAGCCTCCCTGGTTGCCTTCCTCTAGAAATGTTGAAGCTTGTCAACACCATTCTTAAAATGTGGCATCTGGACATTGGACTGATTAGGACAGAATACAAAGGAACTATTACCCCTCACTTTGTTCACTAGATTTCCTGTTAATTCATCCTCAGATTACATTCTTCCCTTAAAATCCCCTTTGGGGAATGGCCTGAAAAAATTGGGGCATATGATTGTGATGGTATACTGTGCTATAAGGGATGATAAGCTCAATGGTTTTAGAAAAACATGGAAAGACTTGCAGGAAATAATGAAGAGCAAAATGAGCAGAACCAAGAGAACGTTGTATACAGTAACAACAAAAAAATTTTAAGTGACTTTGAGTGACTAAGTCATTTTAACCATTATAAATGCCCACCGACAAAGGACATATGAAGGAAGACTCTATCTACAACTGGGGAAGAACTGATAAATAGAAGTATGTATAGAGTACTTTTAATATATACATATTTCTATCTAGTGTAGCCATCTCTAGGGTGGCAGAGATGGGAGAGGGAAGAAAAAAGCAAAAAAAAAAAAGGAGTTACGTCATGACTTTATTATGTATTTAAAAGGAATAGCAATTTGCAGTTTCATATATAATCATCTTTCTATTTTTATTCTAGTATGTTATGGAAATGCTTGGTTGTTTCTTAAGTTCAGAGTAAAATAAAATTAAAAAGAAAAAAAATTCCACTTGGATACCTCAGCATGACATGGAGGTGACCCTGGATTGTTGAAGGATATGCCAGGGTAGCACAAGCCAACAGCTCTTTCAGTCCTGCCAAGACTGTACATGATGGGCACAATGTTGGACTATATGCTTGAGGGCCAGTCTTATTAAAGTTATGAGTCCCCCTGTTGCTCATATAGTGATGAATTTTGCAGCCTCAGCAACTGCCAAAGACAATCTACTGAGTCACCAATGGGCTGTAATATTCATCAGTGGAGGGAATTTCAGCCACAGTACAAATGAAATGTACTTTAATAGATCAAATTGGGTTTTAGGATGTTTTGGCTGCTGTATCATAATACTGACTCATATTTAGTGATCAGTCCACTAAAAATTCCAAAGCTTTTTTACATGAATTGTTTTCTAGTGACTCCTCCCAGTACTCCATGTGTAAAGCTAATTTTTTTCTAACAAATACAGCTTTTTCCATCTATCACTGTTAAATTTCATCTTGTGAGTATCACCTCATTAGTTCCAAGAACTAATTAGTTTCCAATGAAACAAAATCCTTTTGGATCTTGATTCTTCTATCCAGTGCATTCGTTATTCCTCCCAGATATCTCCAAATCAATTTTAAGTTCCTTTTGTTGTTCCTTGTTTGTTAGTTCAGTTTCTCCAACTAGAGTAGGAGTTCTTGACATTTTTGTGTGTCCTGGATCTGGGGTCCTTGGAAACCTTTGAAACCCTTCTTAGAATAATGTTTTTAAACTCATAAAATAAAATTCATGGGATTAAAAAGGAACCAACTATATTGAAATACAGTTATCAGAATTAAAAACAAAACAAAATAAAACAAGTTCATGGACTGCAGGTTAAGAGCCCCTGGCCTAGCTGATAAGTTTTTTCAGGACAAGGATATAGTCTTTGGTATCCCTCTCTTTATCTTCATTTCTTTCCAGGGTGCATTCCTGAATTTGGACCTTTGTTTACAATGCCTTAGAAACCTCTTCACTCTGGAAACTCATCCCATCTATGGACTTCATTCATTGGAAGGGCCCTCCATCATGCCCCTTCACACTATCACTCTGGCAGTTAGGTTTCTGCCAGAATCTCCATTTAAGGAACAGATCCATATCATCCATATCTTCATTCATCTCCTGACAGACAGATAGACCCTGAAAGATAGACAGACAGACTCTGTCATCAAGGAGCTTCTGTCTTTCTTTCTGCTTATATTTCTATTTCCAGCACTTAGCACATTGTCTGGCCTCTAGTAAGCACTTAAACATCTGTTTACTTGATTTGACTCTCCTTCCTTGATCCCAGATAATCTAGCATACTTTGGGGCACATAGAAGGTAATTATGGGTTGAATTAATGAGTCATTGAATGGAAGAGTGACCACTTATAGATGAAATTGTTTCAAAACCGCACTAAATACATTTCCTTAAAATAGTTCCTTATGTATAAGCAAAAGGGACAGCTAGGTGATGCAGTGCCAGGCCTGGAGTCAGGAAGAACAGAGTTCAAATTGGGTCTCAGACACTTACTAGCTGTATGTGACCCTGGGCAAGTCATTTAATCCTGTTTATCTCAGTTTCCTTTCCTGTAAAATGATCTGGAGAAGGAAATGACAAATAACTGGTATTCTTGCCAAGAAAACCCCAAGTGGGGGCATGAAGTGTTGGACATGACTGAAAAACAGCCGAACAACAACAAAAAAGCAAAAGGGTTTGTGTACTTAGTGAGATAAAGAGGGAGTTGAGAGAGTAATATGTTGATGAGGAAATTACAATGTGGAAGTCTTTACTGAGGTGTTTTGGGAACAATATCCTGGAAATTTAAAAATTGCATCCCTCCTCCTTTCTCATATGGCCATCAGTTAGCTAGAATTGCTATTTCAATTTATACAATATGTTCAGCAGTTTGCCTTGAGCTATTAAAATTATGCTTTTGTTGGTAAAAATAAAGTACCATCTCATAACTCACTTTGGAAAAGGAAAGTAGGCTGGAATCTTTCATGTTTAATAGCTCATCTGTGTACTTCGAAGTCTGAGCAAATACCCAGACCAGTGAATGGATGGGAATTGAGCAGGCTCATGGATCCCCAAACCTCTGCTATCTCATTTCACATTTAGGAACTGCAGCTGAGGTCATTTCTAGAGCCATTTCCAAAAGCCACTTGCTTCACTTAAGATATTGTTGCTGGAAGAGCCTTTTTTTTCTAATCTGATTGACTTATTTGACAAATGACAAAATGAAGCCTACAAAAGAACTCTTGAAGAGAACAAGCATTGATAAAGTTCCTACTAGGGTCTAGGCTCTGTGCTAAGGGCTTTACAGATATTTTCTCATTTCACTTCACAACAACCCTGAGAGATAGGTCACATTATTGCCCCATTTTGCAGTTAAGGGAACTGAGGCATATAGAGGGTGATTTCCAGTGATTTACCCAAGGACACATAGGTGGTCTTCCTGATTCCATGCCCAGCACTCTATCCACTGCACCACCTGTAGCTGTGTATTCATTTGGAATCAGACGGTTTGGGTTTGAATCTTCCCTCTGTTCCTTGCTGCTTCTGTGATCTTGAGTAAGTAATTAATATCATGGGCTTCAGTTTCCTGATCTGTAAAATGTGTGTATGGGAGGGAGGGGCTTGTACTAGATGATCTCTAAAATCACTTCTAGCTCAAAAATCTATGATCTCATGGTTCTATTATCCAAGCTCTGTTACTTTCTACCTTTGTGATCTTTCACAACTGACAGACATTTCAGGGTCTACTTGTCCTCATATATAAAAATGTAAGTGTTGGTTCATGGCCATTGTTGGATTAGGTAATCTCTTAATGTTCCTGCTAGTCCTATAATCACAGGTGACTAGCCCAAGGTCACAGAGCTAGTTCAGTGGAATCTAATATCTGTCAGGTTGGATTTCTTTTTTTTATTATTCACCCCACCTTTATGTCCTTTGTAATATATACTCTATCTGTTTCATACATTGTTGTTCAGTCTTTCATTTATGTTTGACTCATTGTGACCCTGTGCCCCATAATACTATCCATGGGCTTTTCTTGGCAAAGATACTAGAATAGTTTGCCATTTCCTTCCCCAGCAGATCAGCTTTTGCCAAAACTCCCCACTATAACCCATCCATCTTTGGTAACCCTGCATGGCATAGCCTACAGTTTCATTGACCCTGCCATGATAAGATAATGATCGAGGAAGGGGTCTCATCCAAGCATATGTGTATACAGAGGGAGGAAAATCAGCAAATCTATAAATGTATGTAAATAAGCACAAAATAAATGTTTGAAGGATGAAATATTAAACATAAGTCCTTAAACATAAGCCCCCTGTAGTATTATTTAGGGGGCATCAGGAAAGTCATTGAGTTAGTGTGGAAAAGTAGAAACATTCTGTGTTTGAATCTACATTGTCACCTATTAGCATATAACCCCAAACAAATCACAGGATTTAGAACTGAGTGGGGGTTTATACAGAAACTGTGTGTTAGGTATAGTTATAAATGTTCTGGATCTGGAAGAAGACCACAGTCTAAATCTTGGCTTGGTCATTTACTAGCTGTGTGAGGCTGGCCAAGTCACTCAACCACTTTGTGCCTTAATTTCCTCATCATTAAAATGACAGGTCAGATTCAATGGCCTCTAATCCTGTCCAGCTTTAGAGCTATGATCCTATGCTTTATTCCAATTCTCTTCTTTTATATCAAACCTTTCCAGGCTTATTTCACATTTATGTCCTTTATATACAGAGAGTGTTAGACCTGGAGTTGGGGAGAACCAAGTTCAAATCTTGCTTTAGATCTTTACTAGCTGCATGACCCTGGATATGTCACAATCTCTCAGCCTCAGTTTTTTCTCCTGTAAAATGGAAATCTCAGTACCTCCCTCATAGGGTTTTGGGGAGTATCAAATGAGATAATATATGTAAATGGCTTTGTAAGCCTCAAAGTGTTTATGTAAGGACTGTTGTTTTTAATATACTCTCCATTCAGCCAAACAGACTTATTTGCTGTTCCTTGAACGTAGTTTTTCATTTCCTGATTATGTATCTTTATGCAGTTTGGCTCCCATGTCTAGAATACACCTGAATTCTATCTCTTAGAATCTGTAGCTTCCTTCAGGGTTCATTTCAGGTGCCACTGATGGGAAGTCTTTCTTTTTAAAAAATAATTTATTTATTTTTAGTTTTCAACATTCACTTTCACAAGTTTTAAATTATCTCCCCCTCTTTCTCCCCTCCTTCCCCAAGACAGCACGCAATCTGATATAGACTATACACACATTCTTATTAAACACAGTTTTGCATTAGTCGTGTTGCATAGAAGAATTATAATGAATGGGAGAAACCACGAGAAAGAAAACAATAAACACAACACAACACAACAAAACAAAACAAAACGAAAAAGAAAATAGTCTGCTTCATAGTTCTTTCTCCAGATGTGGATGGCATTTTCCATCTTGTGTTCTTTGCAATCGTCTTAGGTTCTTGCATTGCTAAGAAGGGCTAAGTCTATTAAAGTCAGTCATTGCACACCATGGGTGTTATTGTGTACAATGTTCCTCTGGTTCTGCTCACTTCACTCAGCATCAATTCATACAAGTCTTTCCAAGTTTTTCTGAAGTTGGCTTGTTCATCATTTCTTAAAGCACAATGGTATTCCATTAATTCATATACAACAACTTGTTCAGTCATTCCCCAATTGATGGGCATCCCCTCAATTTACAGTACTTGGCCACCACAAAAAGAGCTGCTGTAAATATTTTTATACGTGTACGTCCTTTTCCCATTTTTATAATCTTTTTAGGATACAACTTTAGAAGTGGTATTGTTGGGTCAAAGAGTATGCACATTTTTATAGCCCTTTGGGCATAGTTCCAGATTACTCTCCAGAATGGACAGCTCCACCAATAATGAATTAGTGTTCCAACTTATGGAAAGTCCTTCTTGATCCCCATTCTTGTTAGTACTCTTTCCTGTCTCACATTATACAGGGTATCCCTAAAGTCCTAGTTCATGTTTAAACTATTAGCTTACAGTTAGCTATTGGCTGAAAACTACACAAAGACTTTTGGGAAAACATGCATTATATCTACTTATCTGTGTACATGTACTATAACCCTTCCCCTCCCAGTAGGATGTAAGCACCTTGAAGACATACTTACTCATGAGGACATGCACTCTACCACCAGTTAGGTGGTAGAATGGATATAATGCTAGCCCTGTAGTCAGGAAGACCTGAATTCAGATCTGACCTCAAACATTTACTAGCTGTGTGACCCTGGTAAAGTCACTTAACTTCTGACCACCTCAATTTCTTCAATCATAAAAATAGGATCATAAATAGCACAACACCCAGGGACATTGTGTAAGGATCAAAGGAGATGTTATTTGTCAAGTGCTTAGCATGTAGTTGGCATATAGTAGGCTCTTAATTCAATGCTTATTCCCTTATTCCCTCCTTATTTTGGATTCTTATTCCCCAGCAACTAGCAGTATGTCTTGTACACAGTAGGTAATAAATACTTGTTGAATTGCACTAAATATGGAAATTGAGACCTAGAGAAGTTAATTACTCAGGTATTTGGAAGAGGGTGGTGCAGCAGGTGAGGGAAGATTCAAATGGGCAGTGGAAATATTCCAAAGAAAATATTACTTAATTTAGTAACTTCCCCCCAGATAGTCCCGACTCTAAAGGGATGTCAGAATACTTCACAAGCACACAAGGCAGCATCAAATAATGGAACGAATGCTACATTAAAAAACAGGAGACCTGACCTTCAACTCCTGCTCATTTACTTACTAGCAGGGTCAAAAAGAGCCAGCTAAGGGGCGGCTAGGTGGCGCAGTGAATAGAGCGCCAGCCCTGGAATCAGAAGGACCTGAGTTCGGAGCCGGCCTCCGACACTTAATCCACACAAACAAAAACCTAGCCGTGTAACCTTGGGCAAGTTACTTAACCCCAATTGCCCTAAAGGGGCGGCTAGGTGGCGCAGTGAGTAAGAGCGCCGGCCTCGGAGTTGGGATGACCCGAGATCAGATCCGGCCTCAGAAAATGAGCACCCACGCATAAATAATGACTAGCCGTGTAACCTTGAGCAAGTTACTTAACCCCAATTGCTTTAAAAAAAAAAAAAGAGCCAGCTAGTTTGGCCTAATTAAGCTTCAGTTTCCTTATTTATAAAATGGGGATATTAATACTTTTACTTCCCCTCACAGAGTTATCTCAATGAAGGAACTCTGTAAACCCTAAAGCCCTACTTAAATATTGTGTGTGTGTGTGTGTGTGTGTGTGTGTGTGTGTGTGTGTGTGTGTATAGTCCAGAGTTGGGGCCAGCAGTTCCTTTAAAATACATTGTTTTCCTCTTAACACCTTAATAGAGAGAAAAAGGCAGATATTCAATCATCAAAATCAATTTGAGGTCATGAGCTGAGGAAGGAAATGGTTCATTAATTGATACCCAAGGAATGGTGTTTATAGCCTCAGGAAAACAGACCAGAAGAGCTTCCTTTGAAAGTGTGGGTTGGGGCAAAGATTCAGGATTACTTGGTTAAAGCAGGAAGAAAATGTGAAAAGGATTATGAAGAGCTAGCTAATTCAATCATCTAGGCTTGTGAGAGTAGGAACAGGGACATTATAGCTAAGTGAAATCATATTTTACAAATTATTCCACCCTCCTTTGCTTCTGACCTTAAAGGGCAAAAAAGCAGTGATCTACTTAAGTGAGTTTTCCTGACTGTTGCTACCCGTGCCCTACCTTTTGGAGTGTATGGGGTACTAAGGGAGGACTAGCACCTCTGGTATGAGGGCTGTTCATCCATCTTTAGTGTCCAATTGACACTCAACTCTAACCAATGGCTCCAAGAAGCTATAGTATATGCACTGGTCACACCCTAGTAAACCGTGTGGGCAGATAAGTTAAACCAGATTGTGGGAAATCAACAGACCATAACCCATTGGCTATTTAAGGGGGTGTGTACTCCAAGCATATGAAGACTCCCCCACTGGAATGGATGAATGAGAACAGTTTGTTCCAACTATCATAAAGACAGCTGAATCAGGTCCTATGGCGCTCTTAGAACTTGGCTAAACATTTAAAATGCCAGGGTCATTCATTACATCTCAGGCTATCACCAGTTGTCCTAACTTTTGTCTTGTGACTGGACTTTGATGACTCTGAAGGACAGTGTGAGGTTAAGGACTTTTTTGTGCAACTTTACCTCACTTAAATCAAATTATTTCTTTCCTGACTAGAATGTAAGCTCCTTGAGGCCAGGGACTCTTTCTCTAGTTATATTTCTATCTTTAGAACTTAACTCAGTGCCTGGAACAGACTAAGTACTTAATAAATCTTCTGTCGCTCCTTCCTTCCTTCCTTCCTTCCTTCCTTCCTTCCTTCCTTCCTTCCTTCCTTCCTTCCTTCCTTTCCTCCTTCCTTTCTCCCTTCTTTTCTTTCTTCCTTCCTTTCTCCCTCCTTTCTTTTCTTCCCACCTTCTTGCCTTCCTTCCACCTTCCCTTTCTTTTTTTCTTCCCTCCTTCCCCTTCTTTTCTTTCTCTTTCATCTTTCCTTCCTTACATCCTCCCTCTCTTCTTTTTTTTTTTTTTTTTGCTTTTTGGAGGGCAACTAACTTGCCCAAGGTCACACAGCTAGGTTTTTGTTTGTGTGTGTTAAGTGTCTGAAGCCGGATCCGAACTCAGGTCCTTCTGACTCCAGGGCTGGCGCTCTACTCACTGTTCCACCTAGCTGCCCCTCTTCTTTCTTTTTTAAAAATAAATTTATTTATTTATTTTTAGTTTTCAACATTCATTTCCACAAGATTTTTGAGTTACAACTTTCCCCCCCTGTCTTTCCCCCATTCCCACCCCCACCCCCAAATAACAAGCTAACTGAATACCTCTTCCCACAATCTGTTCTCTTATATCCTCCCCGACTACTCCCTTAACTTTCTAGTAGGGCAAAATGGATTTCTATACCCCAGTGCCTGTATATCTTATTTCCCAGTTGCATGGAAATTTTTTTTTAAACATTTGTTTTTAAAACTCTGAATTCCAGATTTTTTCCTTTCTTCCCTCCTCACCCACCCCCACTTGGAAGATAAACAATTCAATATAGGTTTGTACATGTGTAGTTACCCAAATAATTTCCACAGTAGTTATATTATGAAAGACTATATTTCCTTCCATCCTATCCTGCCCCCCACTTATTCTATCTTCTCCTTTGACCCTATCCCTTTTCAAAAATGTTTGCTAACTACCCTCTCCCCCAGTCTGCCCTCCCTTCTATCATCCTCCCTCTTGTCCCCTACCCCCCTATTTTCCTGTAGGGCAAGATACCCACTTGAGGTTGTATGTTATTCCCTCCTTAGGCCAAATTTGATGAGAATCAGGTTGTCCCATTCCCTTTCACCTTCCTGCTCTTCACCTACATTGTAACAGTTTTCTCTTGCCTCTTTTATATGAAATAATTTATCTTAATCTATCTCTCCCTTTCTCCTTCTCCAAAAAATTCCTCTCTCACCTCTTAATTTTATTTTTTAGATATCATCCCTTCATATTCAACTTATACTGTGCCCTTTGTTTATGTATAGGTGATCATACATAAACCCATACTCACATATATATTTATATACACACACTCCCTCCTACACACACACACACACACACACACACACACACACACATATATATATATATATATATATATATATATATATATTCCCTTCAACTATCCTCATACTGAGAAAAGTCTTATGAGTTACAATTATCATTTTGTCATGTAGGTGTAGGAATATAAATAGTTCAACTTTAATAAGTTCCTTATGATTTCTTTTTCCTGTTTACCTTCTCATGCTTCTCTTGCTTCTTGTATTTGAAAGTCAAATTTTCTGTTCAGCTCTGGTTTTTTCATCAAGAATGCTTGAAGATCCTTTATTTCATTGAATATTTTCCCCTGTAGCATTGTACTGAGTTTTGCTGGATAGGTGATTCTTGGTTTTAATCCTAGCTCCTTTGGCCTCCATATATTGTATTCCAAGCCCTTTGATCCCTTAATTTAGAAGCTGCTAGGTTTTGTGTTATCCTGATTGTGTTTCCCCAATACTCAAATTGTTTCTTCCTGACTGCTTGCAGTATTTTCTCCTCGACCTGGAAACTCTAGAATTTGGCTATAATATTTCTAGGAGTTTTCTTTTAGGGATGTTTTTGAAGAGATGATTGGCGAATTCTTTCAATTTCTATTTTGCCCTTTGGTTCTAGAATCTCAGAGCAATTTTCCTTGATAATTTCTTGATAGATGGTGTCTAGGCTCTTTTTTGATGATGGCTTTCTGGTAGTCCAATGATTTTTAAATTATCTCTCCTGGATATATTTTCCAGGTCAGTGGTTTTTTCCAAAGAGATATTTCATATTGCCTTCTATTTTTTCACTTGGATCTGTTTTATAGTATCTTAATTTCTCATAAAGTCATTAGCTTCCAATTGCTCCAGTCTAATTTTTAAGGAGTTATTCTCTTCGGTGAGTTTCTGAAATTCCTTTTCCATCTGGCAAATTGAGCTTTTTAAGGCATTCTTCCTCCTCACTGGCTTTTTGGGCCTCTTTTGCCTATTTTTTTTTGTTCCCCAAAAAGGATTCTATTGTCTGTTTGTGCTTCATCTGTTTGCTCATCTTGCAAGCCAATTACTTGAATTTTGAGCTCTTTGCCACAGTAAAACTCTGCTTCGAGAATGGAGAGAGCTTTGTCCCAAGTTGCTGGGGTTTTTGCAGCTGCCAGAGCTGTTAGGGGGGCACCTTCTCCATAGTCCTGACAAGCTCTGGCTTACTGGCCACACATCCCAGGACCACCACCCAAGACCATGATCCAGATTCAAGCAGGTTAAAGCAAAAACAATTATTCTCTGAATGGTTGCTTGGTCCCCCTATGATCTGCAAGCCAGGAGCTCCTGAGGCAGACACATGGCCCAGCTGCTGTGCTTCTGCTGCTTCTTGCCCTGGGGTCAGGGCAGACCATGCTCTTCTGCCCCACCCCCCTGTTCCAACAGAATTCCACACTGACCTTTTACTTTGTCTTTGGTGTTTATGGATTGAGAAGTCTCGAAACTGCCACAGCTGCTGATGATTCACTCTCATGAAGAATGCTATGGCTGCTGCTGGTCAGGGCTACCCTGGGGCCAGAACCATGCACTCACTCCTGACTGAGCTTGACTTGCAGCTCAGTGCAATAGTCCCTTCCTGTATGGCTGCCAGGCTTCCTTCAGTGGGAGATTTGTTTCTCTGTGTCACTTTGTGGGTTCTGTAGCTCTAAAGTTTGTTTAGAGTCATTATTTTATATGTATTGGAAGTGATTGGAGAGGGAACTAATGCATAGTTTGTGCTTCTACTCTGTCATCTTGGCTCTGCCTCACTTATTTCTTTCTTCCCTCTTTTCTTCCTCCTTCCCTCCCTCTCTTCTTACTTTCCCCCTTCCTCCTCCCCTCCCTTTTTCCTTCCTTCCTTCCTTCCTTCCTTCCTTCCTTCCTTCCTTCCTTCCTTCCTTCCTTCCTTCCTTTATTCCTCCCTTTTATTTCTTTCTCTCCATGAGGGCAGGAGTTTTTTCTTACATGAACAAAAGCCCTGACACAATGTTCTGTATGCAGTAGTCACCAAGTGTTTGTTGAATGAATAAATAGATCATATGCAATTCCCACCCCAAACCCTTGAATTTATTATTTGACAGCACATAGTTGCTGGCTTTTTTAAAAAAGGTGATTGACGGGGCGGCTAGGTGGCGCAGTGAATAGAGCGCCGGCCCTGGAATCAGAAGGACCTGAGTTCGGAGCCGGCCTCTGACACTTAATCCGCACAAACAAAAAAAAACCTAGCCGTGTAACCTTGGGCAAGTTACTTAACCCCAATTGCCCTAAAGGGGCGGCTAGGTAGCGCAGTGAGTAAGAGCGCCGGCCTCGGAGTTGGGATGACCCGAGATCAGATCCGGCCTCAGAAAATGAGCACCCACGCATAAATAATGACTAGCCATGTAACCTTGAACAAGTTACTTAACCCCAATTGCTTTAAAAAAAAAAAAAAGGTGATTGACATTTCATGTGAGACCTTTGAAACCATCTCAGCCAAGGCTAACATCTCAGTTACCAAGGCATTGGAGTTTGAAGGAGGGGGGAGATGGTAAGAAAAGGGAGAGTCCTTTTTTCTCAAGAGCTTTGACTTAACAGAGCTTTGCTCATTTTCCCTATCAAAGGATTAGGGGGCTGGGGTAGAACTTTCAGTCAGCTGTAGTTTCTGCCAGGGTAATGTTACTTACATAATTTCAATTCTGAAGGCAGGAGCATCCCCGAGTTTGGGAGAGCCAAGTGTGTGAGGCCTCCTCTTGTGTGTGTGTGTGTGTGTGTGTGTGTGTGTGTGTGTGTGTGTGTATGATTCCTTAAGCACCCAGGTCACTCTGAGAGAGTGTGATTGTCACAGAGTTCTCAGAAGCCATCTGGGAGCAAAGCTGCCAGTCACAGACTGAGGCAGGAATCCACCAAGGGCTGCTCTCTCTCCTGCCTGCTTTGGAAGATGGTGAATTGTACAACATGAGAAAGAGGTCAGCTAAAAATAAAAATAAAGGTCTTAAAAAGGCACTTCACAAGTTAGTGGTTTGGAAAGGCAATGAAAGCCAAATCCAGGTTTCCCATGGGAGCAGGGATGGTTCTTGGCAAAGTCGTAATAACTGAAATTTATATAATGCTTTAAAGTTTACAAAGTGATTTATATAGGATACCTCCCTTTAACTTCAGAAAAACCATGTGAGGAACTAGGAGTGTTTCTAATCTTCATTTTATCGATGAAGAAACTGAGCTCAGACTGGGTGACTTACAGTTACACAGCTAGCAAAATGACCTCTGATGAGGTGGGATTTGAACTCAGTTCTATCTGACTACAAGTCCAGAACCCTATGCTCTATATTATTTTAGCTCCACTTTCAGCATCCATCCTCAATTTGTAGATGTAGCTTGGTCCATCAGGAAAAGCTCTAGACTTGGAATCAAGAAACCTAAGAACAAGTCCTATCCCTATTACTCACTAATTATATCATTATGGTCAAATCACTTAAGCTCTCTGGGCTTCAGTTTCCTCTTCCTTTGGAAATAATATTTGTACTACCTACTTCAAAGGGATGTTGTTTATAAACTTTAAAGAGCTATATTGATTTTAGTTTAAGGGGATGGGTCATGAACATTTAAAATAAAGAAGGCAGTTGGCCCCATGACCAACTGGAGGACTAGATGTTTATTTTTTTCCAATTGCAAAGATCTCAAAATTCCTTCCTTCCTTCTTTCCTTCCTTCCTTCCTTCCTTCCTTCCTTCCTTCCTTCCTTCCTTCCTTCCTTCCTTCCTTCCTTCTTTCCTTCCTTCCTTCCTTCTCTTTCCCTCCTTCTTTCCTTCTTTCTTTCCTCCCATTTCCTTAAATTTGTGCAAGAAGTAATTGTAGCGGGGCGGCTAGGTGGCGCAGTGAATAGAACGCTGGCCCTGGAATCAGAAGGACCTGAGTTCGGAGCCGGCCTCCGACACTTAATCCACACAAATAAAAACCTAGCCGTGTAACCTTGGGCAAGTTACTTAACCCCAATTGCCCTAAAGGGGCAGCTAGGTGGCGCAGTGAGTAAGAGCGCCGGCCTCGGAGCTTGGATGACCCGAGATCAGATCTGGCCTCAGAAAATGATCACCCACGCATAAACAATGACTAGCCGTGTAACCTTGAGCAAGTTACTTAACCCCAATTGCTTAAAAAAAAAAAAAGTAATTGTAGCTCTAACCACAAAATCTAAGATGATAACTACCTAATTAATTTATAGCAGATAAAGTTTCTCTCTTATGCAATTTACTCCTCATTCCCTTGCCTACCCCCCTACCCAGGCAAGATTGTATAACCTAACACAACAGCTTATGCTCTTGGATCCACTTGGCTTCTACAGCTAACAGTGTCTGTCCTATGCCTTGATTCTATCATCACCTCACCAATCTGTGGCAACAAGCAGCTGACCCTAACTCTGCCTGTCTCCCCTACAGAGGATGAGGAAGTATAGAAAACGAGGAGAATATTCTGCCTGATGCAGCAGCTTTCAGCCCCAGAACTAAAGAACAGAAGTAATTGGGTATGTGTGCAGAATTGCCATAGGCCTGAAGGAAAGGAGATGTATCCCAATGGGGTCACTCTTATCTTCTCAGAAGTCACTTGGTGTAGGGATTGAGGCTGGTGAAAAGTGAATTCTCCAACCAGAGTAGAGGTTAAGTTAGCTCTGAGGTCCAGCATTGGGGGATCTGCCATCAAAGATGGAGTCAGAAAGTGAATGAGAGGAGTGTATGAGGAAAAAAAAAAGATTGAAATTACAAAAGAATACAAAATACAAAAGAATCAAATTCAATTAAAAACCTTGAACATAACACCATTATACAAGAAATAATGGAAGAAAGCTGTCTAGAACTTCTAAATCCAAAAAATAAAGTGCCAATTGAAAGAATTCACATATTGCCTCAAGTGAGTAAACAAACCATGCTGGAAACTACCAGACATAGAGGTTAAATTTAATAGCCTCAATGACAAACAACAAATTCTGCAAGCACTCTGAGAAAGGCCTTCAAAAATAAAGGAAAATAAATTAAGATAATACAAAGCTATTTATTCTACATTCAACAGAAACCATAGAAGGAAAAGGAATAATATGTTGTGAGAAGCAAAGGAGTCTAAGAGACAAACAAATGTGACATATCCTATAAACTTGAATCTAACAATCAATAAAAAAGAGAAAATGAATAATGGAAATAAAATAAAGAAAAATATTTGATGTATTTATACAAAAAAGAGATTTTTGCTTTGCAAACACTCCAGACAATATAAATACAAGAATAATAGAGAATCAAGGAAAGTACAAGTGATAGATTGATAGATAGATAGATGGATGGATGGATAGATAGATAGATAGATAGATAGATAGATAGATAGATAGATAGAAATATCTCCTTCCCAAGGAGGAAATATCTATAAAGATAAAGACACCTCTAGGGCAAGAAACAAAGGTAGAGAGTCAAGCAGGATGAAAGAAAGAGAAAAAAATCTTAATTCAGTTGTGAGAGAGGGTGCCCTAGCCTCTCTACTGACTTCCGATCTTAAATCTCCAAATGCTTTTCAGACATCTCAAATTGGGTGTCTAATAGACATCTTAAGCTCAACAAATCCCAAACTGAACTCTTCATCTTTCTCCTTAAACCACACTCCCCTAACTTCCCTAACGCCCTAACTGTTGAGGGTAACACCAGCCCCTAGTGTTACATCCTAGATGTCATTCTTCACTTGTTTCTATTTTCCCATATATCCAATCTGTTGCCAAAGTTTGTTGCTTTTACCCTTGCAATACCTCTTGAATATTGCCATCACTTCGGAGGAAGTGCTGGCATTTTCTGTTGTAGACCCTCATCACCTCACTCCTATTCTATTGCAATAGGCTGCTGTTGTGTCTTCCTGATTTTTCTCTCCCCACTTCAATCAATCCTCCATTTTGTCACTGTGATTTTCCTAAAGTGTAGTTCCCACCCTATTAATCCCCTTTCCTCAATAAATTCCATTTGCTTCCAATGACCTAAAAAATAAATACAAAATCTTCTGTTTGGCATTCCTCAAAGCTCTTCATAAGCTGAATCCCTTCTACCTTTTCAGTCTTTTTACAAACAACTCCCCACCACATGCTCTTTGATGCATTAACACTGATGTCCTTGTTGTTCCATGAACAAGATACTCCATCTTTCAGCTGTGGGAGTTTTTTCTCTGGCTTTTCTCCATGCTTAGAACATTCTCCTTATTCATCTCTGCCTTCCTTACCTTCCTATAATCCCCAACTAAAATCCCATCTTTTACAAGAAACCTGTCCTGTTCTAATGTCTTCCCTCTTTTAATTATTCCTTATTTTTCTTATCTATTGCTCATTTGTCCATATTTGTTTGCTTGTTGTCTTCTCTATTAGATTGTAAGTTTTTTGAGGGCAGAGACTTTTTTTTGCCCCTTCATATCCATAGAACTTAGCATAGTGCACAGCACTATCACAGCACATAACACTACCACCTACATATCACTAAGTAGGTACTGAAAAAATATTTATTGACTGACAGAATTAGAAATAAAAATTCAGAACAGGCAGAAAGGGAAGAGAATTACTGAAGAGAACAAATAAAGTGATTAAACTGTACATTGTCTTTAACCTAGAAATTGTGCTACTAAGTAAGGAGGTTGTTAATAAAAAAGAAAGCACTCACAGATACCAATAAATATTTCTAGTAGCATTTGTGTGTATGTGGTAGCAAGGAACTGGAAATAAAGTAGCTGTCCATTCAATGGAGAATGGTTAAACAAACTGTGACATTTGAATATAATGGGATATTGCTGTGCTGCAAGAAACTATGAATGTGATGATTATTGCTGAGAAACATAGAAAGAATGACATGAATTGATTCAGTAAGGTAAGCAGAGCCAAGAAAATAATACATATAGTGACTACAACAATGTAAGTGGAAAGAACAATAACCATAAAAAACTGAACATTGTGAAATTTCAGAGTATACATGGCCCCAGAGAAAAGATATGAGAAGACAGCTTCCCCTACTTCTTTGTAGAGATAAAAAAATCCAAGGTGTGGAATATCACATTTATTTTCAGACTTTCTTTTTTTTCATTTTTTCAAATGCTTTATTAACTTCTAGTTTACATCATTCATTTCTGCAAGATTTTGAGTTACAAATTTTCTCCTCATTTCCCCCCTATCAACCACCCCAAAATAATGATCCCACTGGATATCCCCTCCTCCAATCTGCTCTCTCCCATATCTTCTCCCATCCCCCCTCCAATTTTCTGGTAGGGCATAGTGGATCTCAATGCCCCAGTGCCTGTATATCTAATTTCCCAGTTACATGTAAAATAATATTAATAATAGTATATATATATATATATGTATGTATGCATGTATGTATGTATGTATATTTTTAAACATTTGATTTTAAAACTTTAAATTCCAGATTCATTCTCTTCCTCCCTTGTCACCAACCTTTACTGGGAAGATAAGCAGTTCAGTATAGGTTATACACATGTGTAGCTATACAAAAAATTTCCATAGTGGATATATTGTAAAAAAAACTGACTGTATTTCCCTCCATCCTATCCCTCTTGTTCTATTTTCTACTTTGATCCTGTCCTTTTTCAAAAGTGGGTGCTTCCAACTTCCCTGCTCTTAGACTACCCTAACCTCCATCATCCCCCCGCTTATCCCCTTCCCCCCTACTCTCCTGTAGGGTGAAATACGCTATTTAGTGTGTATATCATTCCCTCCTGAAGCCAAATTCAATGAGAATAAGGTTGACCCATTCCCTTTTGGCTTCCTGTTCTTCCCCTCCTTTGTAACCATTTTTCCTTGCCTCTTCTATATGAGATAGCTTACCCCATTCTGTCTGACCATCTCCTCTCATTATATTCCTCTCTCACCTCTTAATTTCACCTTTTAAGTATCCTCCCTTCTTATTCAATTGGTCCTGTGACCTCTGTCTATGTATACCTGTACACATATATACACACATTCACATGTGTATTCATATGTCCATATACCCTCTTATATAGATATATATTTATATGTATATATAAATATATATACATTTATATACAATATATAGTGTATATAAATATGTGTGTATATAAATATATACACATATAAATATATATGTGTATATAAATATATATACATTTATATACTATATATATTTGTATATATATGTACATATATATACAAATATATATATAAACATTTCTATTCCCTTCAACTATTCTCATAATGAGAAAAGTTTCATAAGTTACAATTATCATTCTTCTATGTAGGAATGTAAGTAGTTCAACTCTAATAAGTTCCTTATGATTTCTTTTCCATGTTTACCTTCTCATGCTTCTCTTGCTTCTTGTATCTGAATGTCAAATTTTCTATTCAACTCTGGTTTTTTCATCAAGAATGCTTGAAAGTCCTCTATTCCATTGAATGACCATATTTTCCCCTGAAACATGATACTCAGTTTTGCTGGGTAGGTGATTCTTGATTTTAATCCCAGCTCCTTTGACCTCTGGAATATCATATTCCAAACCTTTGATCCCTCATTGTAGAAGCTTCCAGATCCTGTGTTATACTGGTTGTGTTTACACAATATTCAAAATATTTCTTCCTGGCTGCTTGTAATATTTTCTCTGTGATCTGGTAATTCTGGAGCCTGCCTATAATATTCCTAGGAGTTTTCTTTTTGGGATCTTTTTCAGGCAGTGACTGGTGAATTCTTTCAACCTCTATTTTGCTCTCTGGTTCTAAAACATCAGGGCAATTTTCCTTGAGAATTTCTTGAAGGATGATTTCTAGATTCTTTTTTTGATGATGGCTTTCAGGTAGCCCAATAATTTTTAAGTTATCTATTCGGAATCTATTTTCCAGGTCAGTGGTTTTTCCCAATGAGATATTTCACATTGCCTCCTATTTTTTTCATTTGTTTGGATCTGTTTAATAGTATCTTGATTTCTCATAAAGTCACTAGCTTCCATTTGCTCCAATCTAATTCTGAAGGAATGATTCTCTTCAGTGAGCTTTTGAGATTCTTTTTCAATCTGGCAAATTTGGCTTTTTAAGGAATTCTTCTCCACATTACATTTTTTATCCTCTTTTGCCATTTGAGTTAGTGTATTTTCAAGGTGTTATTTTCCTCAGTCAAGTTATTGACTCTCATTTCATAATTTTCTTGCATGGTTCTCATTTCTCTTCCTAATTTTTTCTCCACTTCTCTTATTTGGTTTTCAAAATCCTTCTTAAGGTCCTCTGTGTTCTGTAACAAGCTCATATTTTTCTTGGAAGCTTTTGGTGCAGGAGTTCTGACTTCGCTGTCTTCCTCCTGTTCCATGCTTTGATCCTTTTTGTCCCCAAAATATGAGTGTAAAGTTGGATTCCTCTGCTTGCTTTGCTTTCTTTGCTTGCTCATGTTGCCACTCAATTACCTGACTTTTGAGCTTTTTGCCGCAGTAGGACTCTACTACCAGACAGGGGAGCTTTGTCCCAAATTGCTGTGGTTTTTGCAGCTGCTGGAGCTATTAGTTGGGTGCCCTCTCTGAGCCTCCACACACTTTGGCAAGCTGGTCATGCACCCTAGGACCTCCACCTAGGCTGCATTCCAGATCCAAGCAGGTTAAAGCAAGAGCAATTACCCCTTAGATTGACCACGTGGTTCCCCTACAATCAGCAGGCCAGGAGCTGAAGCTACCATGTGGCAGTGGCTGCATGGCCACAGTGCCTCAGCAGCTTCTCCCTCCAGAGGGTGAAGGCCAGATCACATTCCTGAATTACTGGATCCCAAAGTCCACACTGCACTGACCTCTCACTTTGTCCTTAGCATCTATGTGTTCATAATTCTGGAAAATGCCACAGCTGCTGGTGATCTGAAGTCCCTCCAACTGGGGCTGGTTATTGACACCCTAAGGCTCAAGCCTCGAGCTTGTGTGGGGCTGGGCTCAGCTCTCAGAGCTCTATGCTGGCCCCTTTCTGCAGGCCTACTGGACTGTCTTCAGTGGGAGGTTAGCTTTTCTCTGTCATTTGTGGGTTCTGTAGCTCCGAAGTTAATCTACAGTCACTTTTTACATGAATTGGAGAAGGTGGAAGCTGGAGCCAAGCGGAAGTCCTGTTTCTACTCTGCCATCTTGACTCCACCCCACCCCAGACTTTCTTAATGTATTCATTTCTAGTTTTGTTGGGGTCTTTTCTCTTTTTATTTTTTAAATTATATTTAAAATATTATGTTTACATGTTTATATGTTTATTATGCACTTAAAATATTACTTGTTATTTGAAATGGCTCTCTGGAAGTGGTGGAGGAGAAATGTTGGAGAAATTTAGGTGATATGAAATAAATAAAATATTTTGACAAAAAAATTTTCTCAAGTGGTGGTAACAAAGAGACATCATGATATAATCAAAGACAGATCATGCCAAACTAATCCTATTTCTTTTGTTGATAGCAGTACTAAAGTAATGACAGGCAGTGTGACATAGTTTAAAGTCAAGAAGATAGGAGTTCAAGTCCTGACTTTGACATGTTAGCCCTGTGACAATGAGCCAATCACTTGAATATTTGAAAGATTATCACAGGAAAGAGGACTTTGACTTGTTTTCCTTGCCCCCAAAAGACAAAGCCAGGAGCAATGAGTAGAAGCTACAGAAAGGCAAATTCAGGTTTGTTCTAAAAAAACAAACAAACAAACAAAACCACCTCTTAACAATTATTCCTTCAAAAGTTTTCTAGTTTGCATTTTTTTTCAGTGAATAAACATTTATTTTCTTTTCTTCACAATCCCTCCTCCCCCATTAAGAGAGGAAAAAAGAAAACAGAACCCTTGTAAAAATATGCATAGTCAAGCAAAACAAATCCCCACATCCAATAATAAAATAATACTCAACATTTATATAGCACTTCAAAGTTTGCAAAGCCCTTTACAAATATTATGCCATTTTATCTTCATACCCATATGAGGTGAGTGCTATTAACTCCATTTTATAGTTGAAGAAAATAAGGCAGACAGAGGTAAAGTGATTTGTCCCAGGTCACACAGCTAGTCAATGTGAGGTTGGTTTTTGAATCCGATTTTCCTGTCTCCAGGTCTTGTGCTCAATCCACTTGTCACCTAGGTGCTTCTAATTTACATTTAAAGAAATACCAATATGTACTGGGCTGCCTTAGTAGAAAGTGAGTCCTTTGTTTCCTTCCTAACTTCCACCCTATACCTAGACCTCCACCCTATACCTCCAATATATGTCTTTGAGAAAAGCTCAAATGATTAAAAAAAAATACTACTGGAGTTTACTTGTTATGTCAGGGATCTAAAACAATCCTGTAGGCTGATAGGTAGAATCTCAAGGCAATGGCCAGACCAGAATATAGCCTAATGATTATTTGAATGGTCACACCATCCCAGACTTGGGCCTTAGAGTTTGACCAGATACTGAAGATACCAAGGTCATCCAACGCATATCAGGCCATCACCAGTCTTCTCACTTTTGTCTTGCCACTGAACTCTGATTACTCTGGAAAACAAAGGGAGGCTTAATTGTGAAACTCTGTCTCACTGAAAGCCAATTCAGGCATTAGTCAAGGCATTACCCTGTGTTGTTTTTGGTCTTCTTTGAAAATGAAGGACAAGCAAGGAACCACTAAGCCTAGGCACAATGTGCAGGATGCCTAAGAGAGAGAAACAGATAAATAACGCTCTACTCTCCCAAGCTTCTTCCCACTGAAGCATTATGAGGAAGAAAGGCATAGAGATATGCTCATATCAGGGAAACTTTCCAGAAAGCCAGATAAAACAGGAAGTCCTGAGGTCTGTCTGAGATCTGAAAGCTTATCTGGGTTTGATTTAACTTATTAAATAATTGAATCTACCCCCAAAATGCCAAGGAAATGTGGCATAGTGAAAAGGATGATGAACTTAGAGTAAGGAGAGAAGTGAGTTGGGTATGAATCTTGGTCCTGACAACACATCTCTCAGACCAGACAAGTCACACAAAAAAATTAGATTTATTACCTCATGATATTACATACGTGTATATGTGTTGTTGTTAAGTTGTTAGTGTGTGTCTGATTCTTCCTGACCCTATTTAGGCTTTTTTGGGTAAAGATACTAGAGTGGTTTGTCATTTCCTTCTCCAGCTTATTTTACAGATAGGGAAACTGAGGAAAATAGGATTAAGTGACTTGCCCAGGGTCACACAGAACTTAAATAAATCTTCCTCACCACATACTTGGTGCTCCAGCCACTGAACCATCTAGGTGATATATATTAATATCTATATTCATATCCATATCACATATACATATATACACATATCACATGTATTATATGTGATATATAATATAATGCTATAATAAACTTGAATATACATATTGTTTATTTTATATACACATGTACATGTATGTATGTGTATGTTTATGTACACACCCACAAAAAAATGGTGCTCCACATGACTGTGTTGTCCTCAGACTCCACTACTTCTAAGAATCTTCCCTGCATGTTCCTCTAGGATTTACAAGGCACTAGCTCTGATCATTCTCACCATGTCTTTGACAGCAAGATCAATTATTATGTTCAGGGCTGTGCTGAAGCCAGCTCAGAGGTGGTCTGGAAAGCCATTGTTAAATTTTCAGTGTGAGCATTTATACCTTGGAAATCTGCAGATACTACAAAGTAGGCATGATTTATTGTTTTCTTGGTTGTCTAGACTTAAGAAAGTGATGGAGGAGATATTAATAATGCAGATTAAACTTAAAAGTATTTCTTTCACGTATTTTCTCTGGGAGCCAGTTGTTAAACATTTATCAGCACACCATCAATATTCCTTTGTATGGTGAATTGCCAGGTATAACATAGGGGAAGGAGGGGGAAGGTGTTCATTACAGGTATGTTTAACTTTGCAAGTAGATGAATTCGAGCAAAATTGGCTAAAAGATAAATTTTCCTTTCTCAACTCTACCTCTCAGACTCTTTAATTTATTTACATCAAGACTCAGCTCACGTGCTACTTTTTCTGTGAAGTCTTCTTGACTATTGATGTTGTTAGAGATCTTTCCCTGCTCAAATTACTTTTCATTGTTTATTTGAATGTACATTTATATGTGTGATTTCTCCCCTTAGCACCAGTAGAATGGAAGCTCTTTGGAGCCAGGAACTGGTTAGTTTTTAATCTTCATATCCTCAGCACTTAGCGCAGTGCAAATTGAAGGTGCTTAAGGAGTTTGTGGAATAAATAAGTTGATTTTTTTCCTTTTGAAAAAAAAAAGATGCATTTTCAAGTGTTTTTTTTTAATCCAACTCTATTGTGTAAGATATTTGAAGGGGTAAAAGGGTTAAGGTCATCTTGCCTGCTGCAAGATTTGCCAGTGGTCAGGGGCTGGCATTGCTGAAAAAAGTAGCCCATGACTCAGTAGAGCATTGGACGTAGAATCAGGAGAACTTGAATTCAAATTCAGCCTCAGACATTTACTAGCTTTGTGACCCTGGCCAAATCACCTAACCTCTGTCTGTCTCAGTATTGTCAACTGTAAAATGGGGATGATAATAGTCCCTACCTCCCATGGTTGTTGTAAAGAGAAAGCGAGACAATATTTATAAAGCATTTTGCAAAAATTAAAGTGCTACATAAAGGTTAGCTATTTTTATTCTACACTGACACATTAGCTGTGTGACAGAGGGCAAATTCTTTCTCCTATCTGGCCCTTGATCTCCCCACCTGTAAAATGGACGTAATAATTGTTTGCATTATTTATCTCATGGGGTTGTTGGGAGGAAAGTGCTATGTCAGCACACATAATTGCTGTTGGCTATTTACTCAGAGTCTGTGTCTACTGGGACTCCATCCCCATTCCTAGAAGCCTATTCAACTATCTTTATACCCATTCCTATCCTGGAATAATCCTACCCTTGGCTTTGACCATCCCCTTCCCTCTTGACTAGAGGAATGCTTGGGCATCTCTTGATCTCATCTCATAGAATGAATGAATGAATGAATGTAATATATTAATTTATAATAAAATATAACAAATATAAATAATATAATAATAAATGATAAGCTAGACTTCAGTTGAGAAATCCAGCATATTAACTTACTACTTTAGCTCCCTGAAATAGCTTTGAATTTATTTTGTATCTATACTGAGAACTTACCAAAATACAAACATTTCGATTCACTTTAGTAGAATATAGGCTTATTAAAGGTAGGAATTATCACACTTTTGTATCTGTATACCCAGCACAAAACCTGACTCATAGCCAGTGCTTAATAATTGTCAATTGGATAAGTCATTTGGATAGGGAATGAGGGTCACCAGAATAAACATATTTTACTTATAATCTACAGTTAAGAGAGCAAAGGAGGAATAATATCTCCTTTTTTTTCAGTACATAGGGCAGTTTATTTGTAATAGCCTTCTGAAGTACACTAGGCAAGTATTATTAGCATCATTTCATACATAAAGAAGCTGAGGGTCAGGAAGGTAATGATTTTCCAAGGCTACATAGTACCACTCAGAACTTGAGGCCAGTTTTTTCTGGGTCCAAATGGATCTTGTTGCTACATCATAGTAGAGGGTCATAGAATTTGGAACTGGAAGGTACTGTTCATATAGTACAATCCCTCCTTCAACAGATAAGGAAACTGAGGCCCAGAACATTTAAACGACTTAACCAATAATAAGTCAACTTAATAAGTCAAACAAGTAAATTCCAGAGTGAAAATTTGAATCCAGGTGTTCTGATACCAATCTAGTATTCTTAATCAGGAGTTTAAACAAAATTAAGGGAGCCAAATCATTTCCCCTTGAACAAAAAGATAAGAACTTAAAAACAAAGAGCTACTCTTTATTTACTCTGTGACCGTAGACAAATCACTTACCCTCCCTCACCCTCTGATGATATAGATTTCATCATCTATAAAGTGAGGGGATTGGACCAGATGCCTTTGACAGCCCTCCTAGCTTTACATTTATGGTCCAATGATCTTATGCCTGAAATGTCACTGAAATGAAAGTCTTCGTTATTTGAATGGGAGTGAAGACTCAAGTACTCATGCTGTTCTGGGCATATTGTGAAGAGACATGGTACAAGTTTTCAGCCTTCCATGGGTAGATGGATTGGCAGTGATCGTACTGGATAGGAAAGGCAAATGTCATAAAAACAAAATGGAAGAAGCAATCAGGGTCTTGGAAGAGGGTGCGAGCAAGAGGAGGTGATTCTGGAACAGCAGGGTCAGATTAAATCCCCCTAAAAAACCTTGGAGGTCATTAAGCCAAACTTCTTCATTGGAAAGATGAGAAAATTAAGATTGAGAGAGGGTAAGTGATTGTTCAAAGTCCCATGGCTATTAAGTATCTGGAGAAAGATTCGAACACAAGTCCCTCTGATTCCAAACACAATGCAATCCATCCATTCCACTACATCTACCCAATGCTCGAAAGTAGTGTTGGACAACACACCTAGTAAAGGGGTGGATGGGTGTTGTTCAATAGCACAGCACATTGAATAGAAATCGAATTGAATAGAAGCACAGGAGAAGAGGGTAGGATAATAAACAACACTATTGCTTCCTGTATCTAGGCATGTGCTCCCTTTGCTCAGTGATGATGGCAGTCTCTCATGCCTCCTGTATCACTGTAGCAACAATAACAATAACATCACTTGGTAGACAACCAATGAGCTTTCTAAACCAAACCAGGCTGGTCCTCAAATGACAATCCATCACCAAATTTGTGCTCAAGCTTCTGGCTTGGTATGGCCTTCCAGATGCTTAATTCTTCTGGCCTACCTTTTAAGAATCCAAGTTGCCATCAAAAGACATCAGAAGAATTCTTTAGTAGGGAGATAATAATCACTGACATGTAAATAGTACTTTAAAATATGTTAACACTCTTCACTACAACCCTTTAAAGAAGGGAGAACAAAGATTTATTTTCATTTTCCAGATGAGGAAACTGAAGTGCAAAATGGCTTGCAGAAGGTCACACCATATATGGCACAGCTGGTGTGGAGGGCATACCTCTTGCCTCATCTCTCAAGATTGTTCTATTAGCTCATATTAGGTGGGCAGTCAAAAAACTTGGGTAGATCTGTCAATAATTAGTTGTGCTATCTTGGGCAAATAATTTCCCCTCTCCAAATGTCAATTTCTTCAGATGTAAAATAGGGCTAATAATCACTAGATTTAGAGCTGGATGTGGCCTTAGAGTTATTTAATCCCACCTCACTTTTCAGGTTAACAAACAGAGGTCCAGGGAGGGGAAGAGGCTGGTCCAAAGTCACACATTAGTAAAGTGAGAAAGAAAGGATTTGAACTTGAGCCCCCTGACTTCAGATCTTATGTTTTTTTTCCCCCCATACTGATGCTCTGTCTGTTCTGCAAGGGTTGTTGTGAAATTAAAATGGGAAAATGTATGTAGAGTCCTAACTGCAAAGAAATATATAAGCAGCAGCGGTAGCAGCAGCAATATTATCAGCATTATTGCTGTTGGGTCCCAAGTATGAGCACTGGCCTCGAAGAGAAGGAGTGCCTTTTGTCATGACAACTGGCTCTCTCCACTGTCTGCTTAGCATGTGAAGCAGAGGGAGCCTTCCCTGTGACGACACACCATTCTGTGAGAACAGGTGGATTGGATGCTGGTGGCAGAAGAGCGTCTTGGTGCTGCTACCTCAGCAGGACTCTCCGACTCTCCCACTGCCAGCAGAAACCTTGTAGTCAACCATGTTCCAGGTGCAAGAAACCTTCAGAGCTAAGGTGTCAGAGGCATGAGGGGAGATGGGCTGAATCTGACAGCTCTGCTTCTAATTATGAAGCCTGGTAACTGCCTGGTGAGCTGTTCCAAGCTTCATTTTCTGGAAAAGGAGAGGCAGCGTGCTTATTGTATTGATAAATCCCTTCTATTCTTATGGTTTTATGGGCTTATTAAAAGGTGGTTAATATGTATTCCTTGTATCATCTTTCAGGCTTTAGAACCATGGAGTGTCTTTTTGTTCCCCATGAAATAGGACAATTTTATTCTCTTAAATCCAATATGTGCCTGTATTTGCTCTTCAAAAGCTAAGCATGACTCTTCAGAATGACTTTCCCTTGGCACCTATAATCATAAAAACAACAACAACAAAAACCCTTTATAATATCTTTGGGAAAGAAGACAGATAAGCTTTTTACAGTCTTCAAAATATAAGAATAGTTCACTTTTAATAGAATTTAAAGAGCTACAAAGTGTTTTCTCTCACAACAATCCTGGACAAATATTATCATTTTAATTTCACAGGGGAAGAATCTGAAGCTTAGCACAGTTAAATGACCTCCTCATAGTCACATAGCTAATTAAGGGTCAGAGCTGGAATTTGAACATAGGTCTCTGGGCCCAGGTCCTTTGCTTTTTCTACTATAGTGCTTCTCAAATAGAGGGAATGAGGAGGGAGGGAGAAAGGGAGGAAGAAAGGAAGGAGAGAGGGAAGGAAGAAGGGCAAGAGGGAGGGAGGAAGAGAAGAAGGAAGGAAGGAAGGGAGAGGCAAGATGGGAAGGAGGAAGGAAAGAAAGAAAGAGAAAGAGAGAGAGAGAAAGGAAGGGAGAAAGGAAGGAAGGAAAGAAAAAAAGAAAGGAAGGAAGGAAGGAAGGAAAGAAGAAAAAAGAAAGGAAGGAAGAAAGAAAGGAAGGAAGGAAGGAAGGAAGGAAGGAAGGAAGGAAGGAAGGAAGGAGAAAACAGATAGAGGGAATGATGAAGGGAGAAAGGGAGGGAGGAAGGAAGGAAAGAAGAAAGAAAGGAAGGAGAGAGGAAGGAAGGAGCAAAGAAAGAAGGAATGGAAGAAGAAAAGGAAGAGGGAAGGAAGAAAGGAGTGAATGAAAGAAGAGAGGAAGTAAAGAAGGAAGAGAAGGATGAAGGAAGAGAGGGAAAGAGAATGGCTATCATGAAACATTTTAGGTGCCCCCTTCAGTGGAGAGTCATCTTCAATTCTAATGATCATTCCATCTCTACCTTTATCTATTTTACTGATAGACTATGTTAACCAGCACAGGACAAGGCCCAGATCCACAGGGTACTCCATTGGAGACTTACTACTTCACTGACATTAAAATCTTAATGACCACTTTTTGAGTCTAGTCATTCAACCACTTTTGAATCTAATTGTATTATCATCTAGGCCACATCTCTTTAGCTCTCCACAATAATAAGATGAGATTTTATCAAACCATTCGCTAAATATCAAGGTAAACTATGTTGATAGCATTCCCTTCACTTCCCAGGTATCAGCACACATTTACAAAGATATTTCTCATCTCTGTCCTGTCAGTTTAATTAAATTCCTGAAGTACTTGCTATGTGTCAAACACTGTGCAAAGTGCTCGGGATACAAAGACATCATCCCTGCCCTCAAGGAGCTTACATACAACTGAAAGAAAATAAGATTTAAACAGCTAAGTAAACAATATACAAAATAAATATTGGGTGATTTGGGGAGAGGACTAACAACAGAGGACATCAAGTTACATTTCTCCTAGAAGGTGGCATTTGAACTGACCCCTTCAAAGGAGCTGGAGCTTCTAAGAGGCAGAGACAGGGACTGAGTCACCTATTCCTAGGAACCTGATCAATAGCATGCTCAAAAAATGTATTAGGGAAATCTGCCAGTCACATCAAGGACAGACTTATGGGGTAGAGGAAAATAAGAGGAAAAAGAGGGGAGGAAATGGAATTGGGAAGATAAGTCAATAGAATTTTACTGCACTGGTCGCTAACCTGGGAATGACCAGACACAAAACAGAGCAGGTCAGAGACAGATATGCCAGCAATCAAATAGTGGTTTAGTTAATTTCAGAGTGAGGAATGTGGTTTGCAAACCTGAAGTCCTCCTGAGAAGGAGAGCTTATCGTGCTGGAATAAAGGCAGAGGTTATATACAAATCATAAGTGGGAAGGGGGAAGGGGGCAGGGAAGGTGGATTAGGACACGATAATTTCTAGGTCTTGAGTGGTTTCGCATGGCAAACCCATGAGTGCATGGCAATGCAGGTGTTCTTGACTTCTGTGGGAACAGTTCTTAAGTTGATTGTCTCAAATCTTGGGGGTGATCATTACTCAGTGGGGTACAGAACCAGAGTTCTGTGATGGGAAAAGGTTTTACAATCTTTGATTCACTTCACTCAAGGTACACAAGCACAGGACTATAGGAATTTTCAGCACTGATTGATCACTTTAGGCTGCATTGTGAGTCTCTGACTCCCAAGCCAGAATCTGCTGGGAAAATGGGAGCTCTGAGAAATTTAGATTGTTAGCATATTCATTACACATATCATATCGATTAATATGAGGATCATAAACCCCTTTATACCAGGTAGAAAAGCTATTGCAATGGACATGTGAGTGGTAATGAAAGCCTGAGTTGGTATGGAGGTAGTAGGACTGGAAATGAGGAGCTGTTTTAGGTGCAAAGTCAATAGGACTTGTCAAATGAAGAGTAAAAGAAAATATCAATGTTTTATCTGGGTTACTGGGTGAATTGTTGATGCTGGTGAAAGAAATCAGGAAGCCAGATGGTGAAGCAGGTTTTAGGGTAAAGATCCATTCCGTATGTAATATATAGTGGTTAGAGTAGTGATGGCACATCTAGGTAGATAAGGTTCTGTAGCCAATTGGAAATTTAAATCCAAAGCTTAGGAGAGATAGATTATTGTTTATGAAGAACTTCATGTAGATGGAACAAGAATTTTATTCCCTTGGGCCATTTTTACCTTTGTTATAGACTGCTTTAGGCACCTTGGGCTCCTCAGCTCTCCTGAAAGTACAAGCACTCCACATGCAGAGTGTACTCCTGCCACATCTATGCCTCTTCAATTTCCTCAAGCCCTAGCTCAGTTGTTGCACACTTTGCAAAGCTTTTACCTGATATGCCCAGTTGGCTTTGCTCTTTTCTCTCTTAATTTATCTTGTATTCAGTATTGAGAGGAATAGCTAACATGGATGACAGTCAGAATCCAAAAAATCTCAATAGGCTAGATTATTGGACCAAAATATGTTGAAATATAATGGGGATAGAAATATTACTTACACTTGGGTCCAAAAATTGACTTCACAAGGGGAGGCATAGGTAAAAATTAGTTTATGTGGAAAAAAAATATCTGATGGCCCTTCCTTCCTTCCTTCCTTCCTTCCTTCCTTCCTTCCTTCCTTCCTTTCTTTCTTTCTTTCTTTCTTTCTTTCTTTCTTTCTTTCTTTCTTTCTTTCTCTTTCTTTCTTTCTTTCTTTCTTTCTTTCTTTCTTTCTTTCTTTCTTTCTTTCTTTCTTTCTTTCTTTCTTTCTTCCTTCCTCTTTCTTTCTTCTCTTTCTTTCATTCTTTCTTTCTTCTCAGTGTCTCTCTGTAATGGAAATGTAAATTTAAAGATCTTCTCTGCCCCTAGCTTAAGTGCACCTGGAGCCTGTGGTGGGAAGAGGCTTGTTTTTCAGGGAAGCCCACACCTTGAT
The DNA here is from genome assembly GCA_011680675.1 of Gymnobelideus leadbeateri. Classification (NCBI taxonomy): domain Eukaryota; kingdom Metazoa; phylum Chordata; class Mammalia; order Diprotodontia; family Petauridae; genus Gymnobelideus; species Gymnobelideus leadbeateri. The sequence continues at coordinate 126,812 of WOXC01007469.1, read as the reverse complement.
ACTTTGTGATTGGGCAGTGGGTCAAGCAGATCTAAGAACCTGTGTTGGCAGTCACCCTGGGGATATTGGGGTGCTTGCTGCTACACTCTCACATTCATTCTGCCATTTATACTTTGATTCCCATCATTGTGCATGCTCTTATTCCCTAACACCCAGATTATTCATCTCCAGTCTTTCTCCCTTCTAATTCACTGCTATAAGATTAATTTTCCCAAAACACCACTTTGGTAATTTTACTTCTCTGTTTATAACTGCGGAATGACTTCTTATTATGTACTAAGTAAAGTGCAAATGCACTCATCTGACATTCAAAATCCTTTAGAATCTGGCTTAAATCTATTGTTTCAACCACAACTTTCCACCATCTATTGACAATCAATTTACCATGATAAACTCTGGGATCCTTGAGGCCAGAGATTAACTCAGTGCCTTGAATATTGTAGGCATTTCTAATGCTCTCTTCTCTCTCTTTCTTCTTGTGCCTGCCTCTGTATCTCTTTGTCTCTGTCTTTGCATATCTACCACTTTCTGTTTCTCGCCTGTTCCTCAATCTCTGTCTCTGTTTCTCTCCTTCTCAATCTGTGTCTCTTTCTGGCTGTCCATAACAAGTGACATAGAATCAGATGAGGGAGAGTACTCTATGGACAAACTAACCCACAAAATTAATGGTATCAGAAGACCTGGTTTGGAGTCTTAGATTTACCACTTACTAGTTGTATGACCTTGGACTAGTGAAACACTTTATATTTCAACATCCCACTTTTCCTCATGCTAATATGAGTGAGTTGGACTAGATAATCTCTGATTTCCCTTCTGGTTCTAAAATCCTTTAATCTTCTGGTTTAAATAGTGTATTATTTGAAGAAGGCTTTACATTTTTGGACCTGGAGAGTGAGACTGTTAAATGGACATGACTTTTGACCCTAGGGCTTGAAAAGCTGGCTATCCCAATATCCATAGTGCATACTCACCACCACCCCCCCATGCAAATATTCTTGAGCTTCTGACATATTTTCCTTCTAGAAGCTTAGTGTCTCTGTTTTAATAGGCATGAAAATCGCCATTTGTCTGTCTCAAGGTACCTATGTGCTTTCTTCTCTGGCAGTCAGACAACAGCTAGGATTCTAAATATAGCTGAGAAGGGAAATGCTATAAAAGAAGCATTAAAAATAGAAAGGGAAGCACTGGTGTGAATAATGTATGGGAGAGAATCCCGCTAGCAAGCAACCCAAAGCTCAAAAGCCCTTGATGGGTTGCATAGGGTACTCACTATTGGGCTAACAAGTAATAAGGCACATGTGTTGAACAAGGAACAATAAAAGGGAGCAGATCAACTAATTACCATCTGCCATTGTGAATTATTACGGGGAAAGTAAAACATAAAATCAAGCAGAATGATTTGCCCTAAGTGCTGGGAAGCTAATGCCATTGAACCTTAGAATGTCAGAATGGGAAAGGACATTGGAGTATAAAATTTAGAACAAAGAATGCAAAAGCTAGAAGAAACCTTGGTACATAAAATGTTAGAACAAAGAATATAATATCCAGAAGGGTCCTTGGAATATAGAATGTTAGAACAATAATTGTCAGAGCTGGAAGGGACCTTGGTGTATAGACTGTTAGAACAAAGACTGTCAGAGCTGGAAGGGACCTTGGAGTATAGGATATGAGAACACAGACTGTCTGAGCTGGAAGGGACCTTGAAGTATAGGATGTTAGAACAAAGACTGTCAGAGTTAGAAGGGACCTTGGAATATAGAATGTTAAAACAAAGACTGTCAGAGCTGGAAGGGAATTTGGAACCTAGAAGGTTGGAGCTGAAAATCAGCTTAGGGGCAATCTAATGATCACCATGGTAGTCCCTTCTTTCTGAGCCTCTGTTTCCTTCTCTGTCAGATAAGAATACTAATCATTTCCCTATGTATATCAAAGCATTGTTATGAAAATCAAATGAATATTAAAATGTTTTGTAAATACTACAATGCTATGTGAATGCTAATTATTATTATTAAAGTTTGTTTAGTATAACCCCCTTATTTTATAGATGTGAGAACTGAGGTCCAGGTCAAAGGCAGTGCCAAGACTAGAACCTCTGTTTCCTGACCAGGACCATTATGAGAGTTCTGGTATCTGTGACAGCCTAATTTGGGGGGGGGGAAGAGGATGTTTTCTCCTATGTATGGTTGAGGTAGCCTGAAGGTAGAGGGACAGAAGTAATGGGCTTAAGAACTGGGACACCAGGGTGTTTGCAAAGAGGTAGGCATTGGGCCTGAGAGGAATGTATTGAGTCAGGTGCTGAACTTAGTGGGATGGAGGGAGAATGATATCTAGATGCATAAATGGCAACAACAAAATTCTCAGCAGGATGAAGTGAAATCTAAAAGAAGTGAATTTTCAAGGCAGAAAAAGGGTCTGAAGGTAGCATTAGGAAGTAAGGAATCTGCCAGCTCATCCCCCTGGCTCTATGAGTTAGGGAATGTGAGAGGAATATCCAGATTTTGAGAGGGTGCCAAGAGATGTGGTGTCTTCAGGATGAAACTATATTTCAGTGAGTACCTGAAAATGGAAGCAGTGAAAGAGGAAGAAATATAGGAAGAAGGAGGGAATTGGAGAATAGAAGAGGTCTGCCAAGGGTACAGAGGCAAGAGAGACAGACAAGGACTTGGGAGAGCCAGGTGTGCGATTGCTATTGGGGGTGGGAAGAGTGTGGGATTCATCTTATGCTGCTTTTGCAGATTTTAGGTGTCCCCTTCCGAGTCCATGCAGCACATTTGGGACAGTCCCCCCTATCCCCCGGTTTTGATAGAGAGACTTATATAAATCAAAGGCTTGTGTGATTGAGGGATATAATCAAGGAACATGGTCCTACAGGGTCCCAATATTGATGCCTGGGGCAAAATCCCAGCCATCCTAAGCTAGTCCTGGCTCTGCTCTTGAAGCCTAAAGTGCTACTCTTGAGTTAGCTGCTGCAGATTTCCTATTGTTTGAAAGCTCCAGGCAAAAACATAGGAAAAAAGCTCCATCAGTGAAATCTTTACCAGCCTCAGGCTCTTGTGGTACCTCTGTCCTTCAATGTGCAGCCCTGTGCTGAGGTGAGTCCTAAAATAATTATTTCCTAAATAAGAATCCTTCTAAGACCTGAGTCATTCTTAATGATATACTTCCTTATGTGCCAAATGTCAGTCAACAGCTTTCTCCATCAAACTATTTCCTTCCTGAAGGTGCAATCTTAACTAAAGCTCCAGACCTCATAGAATTGAAAAACAAAGATTGTTTAAAACAATCTGCATGACCTTGGAGAGCACCAGCTTTGCAGTTGAAGAATCTGATTCAGATCTCAGCTATTTCTCCAGATAGGTTTGAAAAACCCCTTTCTAGATTGATGGACTCAAGAGGCAGGATGATATTCAAATCTTGTTTCATATATTTGCTCGCTGGGCAAGTCACTTAATCTCTGTTTGCATCAGTTTCTTCATCTGCCAAATGGGAAAAACCCTACCTCCCAGGGCTGTTGTGAGTATCAAATGAGATAATGCTTGTAAAGTACTTAAGTGCCTGACACATAGTAGGTGCTTCATTAATACTTGTTCCCTTCTCTTCTAGATTGATGACTTTAGAGTCAGGTTGAACTAGGTTTAAATTTCACCTCATATACATCCAGTCAGGTCACTTGACTGGATCTCAGTTTCCTTATCTACAAAATGAGAAGGATAATAGCTCCTAGCTCACAAGGTTGTTGTAAGGATCAAATGAGATCATGTTCCCAAAGAGTTGCTATATAAAGAAAGGTAAGAAATTGGAGTAGCCATTAGCTCAGTGCTAGTCTTTCCATAGCAAATTCATAGACAACCATCGTAAAAAGCTACAAGAATTTTGATTCTAAAATTCGCCATAAGAATGGATTGAACTAATGTAAGAATTCAGGATGGATCATAATAAATATGGAATTCCAGAGCTGCAATGGAATTTCCTTTTATACATGAGGATATTGTGATCTAAATAGCTGAAGTGACTCTTGTGCCCTTAGGGACCTCTTGGGACCTCAGCATCCTTTGTAAAATAAGAGTTGTTATTAGAGTTTATTTAGATATGAAATATCAATATGTAAGTGCAGGCATATTTATCAAATTCGAAGATGCCAATAGATATGGAAGAGATAGCTTATTCATACTGGATGGTAAAATCAGATCCAAAAAGACTCAGCAGCTTCTAACAATGTGCTGAATCTGACAAGACTAAATTTCATAAAGATAAGTGTGGTCCAAGGATATGAACAAAAAATTTTCAACAGAAAAATTACAAACTATCAACAATCATATGTTAAGGCTGTTCCAAATAATTAATAATAAGATAAATGTAAATTAAAACAACTTGGATGTTTCATCTCATATCCAGCACATTTGCAAAAGTGAGATTCTGTGATTCTGGTGACAAAAGACAGAAATAGTCCATACTGGAGTGGCTGCAGAAAGACAGGAACACTAATATACTATTGGAACTGTGAAATGAACTCACAATTCTGGAAAGCAATTGGGAATTACATGAGAAGAGTCACTATAAAAGTCCATGCCCTTTCACACAGAGATATTTATCCTATGGCTAAACATATGTCCCAAAGAGATAAAGATAAAGAGTTTCCTTCTATCCAAAAATATTCTTTGCAGTACTTGATGGGAATAGCAAAAAACAAAACAAACAAAAACATGGAAACAAAGAGCATACCTATCTATTGGAAAAGAGTTAAGTGAATTATGACATATTCTGCCTGTTAACAGGGCAACTAGGTGGCATAGTGGATAGAGAATCAGGCCAGGAGTCAGGAAGACCTGAACTTAAATCTGACCTCAGACGCTTACGAGCTGTGTGACCCTGTTTGCCTCAGTTTCCTCATCTGTAAAATGAGCTGCAGAAGGAAATTAACCATTCCAGAATCTTTGAAAAAAAAAAAAACCCAAAAGTGGTCTTGAAGAGTTGGACATGACCAAAAAGACTCAACAGCAAGTACCCCTTAACCTGACTTCCAGAAACCCCAGGGGCATAGCTCTCCCAAGATCCGCTCATATTTTTTGCTAAGCAGGGCTCCCAGATGTCCATGGGACACAGCAGCAACTCCCACCACTTCAAAGGTCTGGGCTCTGGGAAGACCTTTGAGTCATCTGCTTTCATCAGTAGACCCATCCAGTACCCATCCAGTGGTACTCTTACTGGTCTCATTATATATTAGCAAATTTTGAGTCCTTCCTATTTTTTCCATCCCAGTGATACTGAACTCAGTCATGGAAAAACAAGCTCCCCTCCTCAAACACAGCTTTCCATTTGCTAATTTTCATCTACTTCAATTCTATCCTACCCAAATCCCTCAATGCCCTACTGCAGATATCTCCTTCCCTTTTACTCCATCTTAGAGTACCTGATCTATAATTAACACACATCTCTTCATTTTGTACCACTTCTCCCCCTTCTTTCTATCTTCTGGGACCCACTGAGACTTGGCTTCCCTTGGAGAGCATGACATTTGTATTCATCTTTTCCAATAATAATTGCACTTCTCTCCCAGTCTCTGACTCTTACACTTTACTGTCCTCTAGCAATGCTAGCCTATTTTGTAGTTCCTAGATGCTCTTTCACCTTTCTTTATGACTTTGTAATATATATTCCCCACATTTGGGATGATCCACCTATCCTTCCCCTCCATCTTCAACTCTTAGTTTCTCTGGCTTCCTTCAAGATTCAACTTTAATTCTATCTGCTGCAGGAGGCCATTTCCAGTTCTTCCAGCTATTAATGTCTTCCCCTCTCAGACTGACTTCCATTTTGTGCATACTGTGATGGCTCAGAGTGAGTGTAAATAGCAGTTGTTTATGTTTTGGTCAGAAGGTCTTCCCCTCCCAGATTGAACTTTTTTTAACTAGGTAAAAAAGGCTATTTTTTGCCTCATTTCTTACCTAGCCTTAATCACTGAATGGGTGTTGCCTCAGTCAAAATGACACTTGGAAAAGACCTTAACTCTAAGGCCAAGGTTTCCCACTGCATCTGAGACCATTTCTAGTTGTCCTGATCTTTATCTTGCCACTGAACCCAGATGGCTGTGGAGTAGAGAGTGAGGCTGGTGACTTTGCACAGCCCTCTTTCACTTCAATTCATTTTCAAGTGAATGGCATTGCCTTCTTGATGTCATGGTTCTCTTTGAGAATGAAGGACAACAATAATATCACCTAGTTATTTACATGTTTGCCTTCCCCATTAACCAGTCAGTTAATTAACATTTATTAAAAACCCACTATGGGTTTGCAGTTTGCTAAATTCTAGGGATACAAAAAGAAGCACATGACAGTCTCTGGTCACAAGGAGATCACAGTCTAAGCTACATTAGGTTAGGGACTATTTTTGCCTTTTTTATATTTCCAGGACTTAGCATAGGACCTGTCACAAATAAATATTTGTTGATTGACTCATTGAGAGGACTTTGAGAACCATAAAGAATTCTTCCTCCTCCTTTTGGACTCTGTGCTGAACATTCTTTGTGAAACTGTTGAGCACCTTTCACCAATATATGTCTCCCTGTTTTATGCTTCCTTTGTAATTCACTAATCAAAGGGTCAAAGAGATGTCATTTCTAGTGTTAAAGTTTTTAAGAGATCTTATATGATTTTTGACAGATATAAAGGAGAAACCTAATTGGAGAAGAACTTTAAAGCAGTGTTTGCTGTCCTATAACTTTTTAATATAGTCAGATAATTAGTACAGGGGAACCTTGTACTCTCTATTCCTTTAAATCAATTTTAGAAAAGTAAAGATGTGGCATAGTGTGGAATATTATTTATGAAAGCTTCTCTGTTCCCCTCTCATATCTTCATCAAGGACACTCTTTATGTGTGTATACATGATTTTTGTAAAAATTTTGTATCTATCGGGGCAGCTAGGTGGCACAGTGAGTAAGAGCACTGGCCCTGGAGTTGGGAGGACCCGGGATCAGTTCCAGCCTCAGAAAATGAGCACCCACACATAAAATAATGACTGGCCATGTAACATTGAGCAAGTTACTTAACCCCAATTGCTTTAAAACATTTGTATATATAGTGTGAAAATTTATTTGAATGCTATGTGGTAAGTGGATGTTGATAAGGAGCCTCTCCTTCCAACTCTTCCCCCACACCTGAGGAGGATGAACAATTATCTGGAGAAGAGGTGGGGGGTCTCTCTACAAAGCATATAGTAGTTACTCTGCCTATTTTTCATGAACTTCTCAGACATAATTCAATGACTATGTAAACTATCCAGTTGGGATAACTGAGGTTGCTTTTGTAGGAAAAAAAATTAAAGGGAGACTTATTCAATGTGGGTTTTTTTTTTTTTGTAATTTAATAAAAGGAATAATCTGATTCAAATACTTAGGCTCCAAATGTTTTATTTCTTCAGCATTAAATCAGACTTGGACTAGAACAGATGGGATAGTAGACATATAGAAGATGTACTAATGGAGAAAGCTTCATAAAGAGTGAGAAAAGAGCTATTGATATTCTCCAGACAGTCTTGCTTTATTTTTTTTTGGGGGGGGGGGTTGTGCAATAACAAGTTCAAAATTGTTTTCCTATGGTTTATGCTATCTTTATTCAGTCATTCAGTCACGTCCAACTCTTCGTGACCCCATGGACTTGTCCATGAGTTTTTCTTGGCAAAGATACTGGAATTGTTTGCCATTTTCTTCTCCAATGTGTCCATTTTATAGATGAGAAACTGAGGCAAAGAGGGGTTAAGTGACTTGCCCAAGGCCACATAGTTAGTAAGTGTCTGAAGGTGGATTTGAGCTCAGATCTTCCTAAATCCAGGTCTAGTACTCTATCCATTGTGACACCAAGTTGCCTTTATGGTGTCTTGCCATCTTTAAAATATCCTGAGAATCCATCCTTCAGCATTTTTAAAAATGTGTTGATTCCAGTTCCAGACTGTGTCAGAGTATACTTGATTTAGTCTAACAGTTTTTGCCATCTTTGTTTTTGTCAGTCACATTTCTATTCCTTTAAAAACATCTTTGGACTATGATATTAGAGCCCAAATGTTCTGAATCATTTTTCTTAATGATAAAAAGGTCTTTTTTGTTTTATTATTTTTTTTTTTTGCTTTTTGGAGGGAGAAAAGGAGGGCAATTGGGGTTAAGTAACTTGCCCAAGGTCACACAACTAGTAAGTGTTAAGTGTCTGAGCTCAAATTTGAACTCAGGTCCTCCTGACTCCAGGGCCATTGTTTTATTTACCACCTAGCTGACCCCCCAAATTTTTTTTTAATTAAAATTCTTCACAGATGTTTTAATCTTTCATCTTTCTGCTGTTTTCTGTCCAGTTTTATCCTTAAATGCCCTAAACTTTTTTCAGTTATGATCTCTCACCACACTTTCTTTAAACTTGTTTTCTCCATCTTTTCTCAAAGTTTATGAAGGCTTCTACATCAGATTTTGTAAAAAAAAGAAGAAGAAGAAAAATCTCATATTCTAAATTGATATTGACTTTGGATGTCAGATTTCTCTGTTTAGCTGAGTGTTTATTGGCTAAGGTAGTTTCTATGATCTTTGGTTTCTCAAATATGACGTTTGATTCATAGCAGTTATATTTCTTTAGGAAATTGTTATAATTCCTATCAATTTCATTCATCTATGCTTATTCAATTTTTTTACTTCAAAGTTTATTTAAGTAGGCCAAATTGGAGTTGTTTTAATTGTCATGTTTTCTCATTTTAATTTTTTTAGTTTCATATTATTTTTCATTTTCATTCTAACAAGTATGTTTGTGCAGGGAGGTGATTTGGGAATAACTCCCACATCAGCAAATCATTTCCTATGTTAAATATAATCAATATTGCTCTTGTTATGTTATTTTTGCTATATCTTCTGCTTCTTGATTCAACCATATAACATAATTAAATGTACCGTATAATGGTATTTCTTGTATTTGTGTGTACAATAAACCCAAATCCTCCAATTTCTTTGTGTCTTCCAGAATAATCTGAAATCTATCCTTTGTCTGTAACTTCCTCCTGTCTTATGCTTATAATATAATATAATATTTAATTAAATTAAATATTTAATTAAATTAAATAATATAATAAGAACTTCCAGATTATTACTATTAAGTTCCTCCATTAGTATATCCAATCACTGATCATTGGTTAGTAGATGTGATTACAATATTTAGCATACCAACAATTAAGTTAGTGTTTATAGATAATCTTAACACTTTGTGATTCTTAGAGTCTTTTGCCCCCTATTCCTTTCCACCAGTCTGCCACTGCAGAAGTGGTAAAGGGACCACAAAGACTAAGAGCCACTTTCTAGATTGTTTTGTTTCATGAGTTGCAGCACCCAAAAAATTCACCATCCGGTGGCCAGCCCTCTTGTTGAGGAGCCTCTGTGTACTTAATTAGACTTTACCTTGGATAGCAGATATAGATTATCTCCAGTATTATATACCTAATGTCTTTCCAGGATTGTGAACTTTTTGAGAGCTTGCATTTTGATAGTATAACCTCCATCTTCATACCATGATGCAGAAGTGGAATAGGACTTTGTGGAAGAAGAAAAGGTCATAAAAGAAAAATACCAACAATCTCAGTGACATAAAATTTATATGTGCTTAAAAAATCAATTCAGCTAGAATCAGTAAAATAGTTTTGGACAGCAACATTGATCAATATCGGTCATCCAAAATCTATAGGGAAATCTATAGGGAACATCTTTCAGCTTGAGAACCATTCCTCAATAAACAAATAGTCAAAGGATATGAATAGTTTTTCAAAGAAGAAATACAAAATATTAACAACCATCTGAAAAGGTAAAAAAAATAACTAGCAATCATATAAATCATACCAACCTTGAGGAATTATCCTACCTACACTCATCAAGTTAGCAAGTATGGTAAACAAAAACCTTAAGAAGACTATGATAAAGCAGACACACTAACTGTCTTTTGGTGGATCTGTGAGATGGTTAAACCCTTCTGGAAAAAAAATAAATCATGCAAAAAAGTTACTATATAGTTCATACACTTTGATCCAGAGATTCAGTTATTATGGCTCTCCTCCCAAGAATTTTATTGACATAATAAACTTAGTAGTAAAAAAAATAAGTAGCATTAATTAAGTTAGCAAAAAGGTGCAAACCAAATATATACCCAGAGATTGGGGAATAGCTGAAGTCAAATCATCATGCATTTATTAAGCACTTACTACAATTCAGGTACTATACTGAGTCTGGGAATAACAGTACAAGCATAAAGACTATTCTTGTATTAAAGAGATAACATTCTAATGGGGGAAAACAATGTATAAAAATAATCTGTAAAAGGGGTTGGGGGGAAGGAAGACAGGTTACCTACATGGAGGTAATTGGTAGAGAAATCCTGAGGGTCAGAAGTAGAATCCAGAGAGGAATGAAGGAGCAAACATAGATGGTCTGAACATTTTCCTCAAAATGGAGGTTCTAGGATGAACAAACTGTGGAATAAAAATGAAGGAATATTTGTACCATGAATACCAATGAATATGATGAATATAAGCATTCCCTTCCATATCCCATATATAGATATGTGTATCTACCATGGGTTCTGCCCTGCTAGGTTTGGTCCAAGGAAAGTGTGGTCTGTATGTGACTATGAACATCACAAAGACTTCAGACACATTGTCTAAACTTGGAAGGGATAACTTAGGAAGATTGTTGTTTTGTTGTTCAGTTTATTCAGTCATGTCAAATTCTTCATGACCCCATTTGAGGTTTTCTTTTCAAAGATATTAGAATGGCTTGCCATTTCCTTCTCCAGCTCATTTTACAGATGAGGAAACTGAGGCAAGCAGGATTAAGAGATTTGCCCAGGCTCACACAGCTAATAAGTGTCTGAGGCCACATTTGAACTCAGGGAAATGTCATCCCGACTCCAGTCCCAGCACTTTATCCACTGGGCCACCTAGCTGCTCAATTTAGGAAGATAATTCAAGGATAAATTGTGGAATTAGGGTAGGGTATTAAAGTTGTGACAATTTTGTCAGCTCCTTTAGGTCAGGTACCATTTTTGCCTTTCTTTGTTTCCCCAATGTTTAGAACAGGATGTGACATTTGATTTGTTTGTTGTGTCTAAGTATGAGTCTATACCTCTTTCCACTTCTAAGGAACTCTAGCTGTGGATGAAAATGATGACCTATAGACTCATGATTATCATAGACTCTCATTGGTGGAAGGAACCTTCAAAGTCAACATAACAACTCTTCAAACATTTGATGATGGTGCCGATGAAAATTTCTGAATCCTAAATCTTCTTCAGATTAAAATCCCAGTTACTTCAATGACTCCTCCTTTAGCGTGGTTTCTAGTACTAGTCTTCACTTAACTTCTTACTCTGTACTGGACTCATTCTGGGTTGAAATTGGTTCTCTGAAAATGTGGCACCCAAACTATACACAATTCCTTAATGTAATTGATATATCTATGGATAGTCATTGCTTTATTGCAATCCATAATCATCATAGATGCTGCCACCAAATTTAAAATTTTCTTTTCTAATTAAAGATTCCATTTTGACTTTATATAAGTTTTAAGTCAGGCCCAGCATTAATATTTTCTCATGAACTTTTTTTTCCAAGAGCCTTCAGGGTTTTGCTCAAAATATATTTCACTGAACTTTAAATGAAAAACATCTATCTAAGGCCTACTGTCTTAGCTGCCTTAATGTGGTTGTTAGAGTGACACAGTATATTCTTGAGCCGGGATCTCTGGAGACAAGACATGAGTCTGCAAGATATTGCCTCATAGAGGAACAGTATAACAGAACTGTGATTAACCACTCAGCCACAGAAAGTCATTTTCATTCTCCTGACCTAGCTCAGGAAGCAGAAGTAGAAGAGGACAGAGTTTTGACCCCTAAATCATCAGAATTTTATTTTTTCTAGTATTCATCAGCTCTATCTAAGGCTATACGGTAGAATTGAAGGCATTTATTAAAAATGACCTAAGTCCCTATCATTTTAATTGATGGGTTGTTCCTTCTGTAAAGTATACCCCACTCTGAAGAAGGGAGAAACAGGATATTCTTACAGGAAGGACTCTGACTTTGAAATACTGAACACAATTAGATAGATGCAGGACCTTTACATCTAGGTGCAGAGTGGACAGAATACTGCATCTGGGATCAGGAAGATTTTAGTTCAAATCCGACCTTAGCTACTTCCTGACTGTGTGACTCTGGGCAAATCACAACCTTTCTCCTCCTCGCTTTCCTCATCTATAAAATGAGTGTAACAATAGCATCCACCTCCTAGGGTTGTTAAGAAACTGGGGTCCTAGCAAGTGGTGCATTTACTACTCCTCCTCTTTCTCTTCTTTTTCTTTCTCTTCTTTCTTCTCCTCTTCCTTCTCTTCCTCCTCCTCATGTCCATTATGGTTATAATCATCATCATCCTAGTCTTAGAATTGGGAGGGGTTTCAGAGGTCATCTCACCATGTCACATCATGAATCCTGCTTATAACATCCCTACTAAGATTTCCAATAACTGCATTTTTGTTGTTCCGTCCTTTCAGTCATGCCCAACTCTTTATGACCCCATTTGGAATTTTCCTGGTGAAAATACTGGAGTGGTATGCCATTTCCTTTTCCAGCTCATTTTATAGATGAGGAAACTGGGCAAACAGGGTTAGGTGACTCGCCCATGGTCACACAACTAGAAAATGTTAGAGGTCAGATTTGAACTCAAGTCTTTCTGATATCAGGTCCAGCACTCTACCCACTGCTCTACATCACTGCACAATGACTGCAAACTCTATTACTTCTCTCCCAAAGAATTTAGTATAATGGGAAAATCAGGATCAGGAATCAAGATACTTTTCTTCAAGTCTCTGTGCAGCCAATGGCTAGTTATATGCTCTTGGGCCAGCCACTTCATTCCCTTAAGCCTCCATTTCCTCATTTATTAAAACAAAGGAGAGACCCAGATGAATCTTAACATCTTTTCAAGCTCCAGAATTCTCTGATTTTTTAAGCTGAAGATAGATGACTATCCATATGCTTCTCTGAATGGAGAGATCACTCCTTAGGAGGGCATTGCCCCCATTTAATGAAAAAGAAGTTATTGATGTCCACAGATACTGGTCTCCCCAGTCAGGTAACTCTCTTGACATTCTTTACTAATATGCAGGTGCCTTTATATAGTGCTATGAAGGCATACTAGGCTGGGAATCAGAGGACCAAGGGTTAGTTTTAGTCATGTATATGTGACTTGAACATATCACTTTATTCATCTCTCTAGGACTCAGTTTCCTCTTTTAGAAAATGAAAGATTTGAAAGTCTTTCCTAAACTTCTAACTTGACTGTTCTGCATTTGTGACCATGATTTTCCTCTTCTTTCTCCAAAGATGCCACTCTTTATTCTTTGTATTAGGCTTTTCTCTTCACCCCACAGCAGGTATGAGAATGAGGAGGCAAAGGGCAGGCATGGGGCTAGGAAAGGCTTACCTATGTAGCAAACAAATCAACAGCACTGGAAAGAAAGATATTTTTTTCTGTTTCAGGACCAAAACCAGCTCCCCACAGTAATTCCAGCTGTCAGTAGCTGGAGAGCTAAAATTTTGGCTTTCTAGTAGCAAACAATTGAAACAGGTATTTGCTCAAAAGATGCTCTGAAGTTTATGTGTATAACCCCATCATCAAGATAAATAAGTATTAGAGTGGCTAGAAGGCTCAGCAGATAGAGCACTGGGCCTAGTTTCAGGAAAACCCAAGTTTAAATCCAGCCTCAGACACTTACTAGCTGTGTGACCTTGGGCAAGTCATTTAACCCCATTGCTTCCAAAAACTGAAAGCAAATAAACATAAAAAGATAAATAAGCATTCCTTGACCTTGTATTCTGTGCAAGGCCCTGTACTAGGTTCTGGGGACAGGAGGAGATATTGCATGCTCCCTTTCAATGACTAGTTATCTCTAATCCCGCGCTTTGCTCTCCTAACATGGAGGGTCTGAAATCTTAGTGTTTCAGGCTCTCCAGAGGCAATCAACCTCCCACTGTGCAAACTCACCAAGACTAATTTGCACCAGGAAACCAGTTTAATTTTTGACAATTTAAAATATCATTTCCCCAGTAATGAATCACTGAATTTCACTCGTTTCTGATATTTTGTGCATTGCAAATAGCCAAATGATGTCATGGGTATTATTATTGACTCTTTTCTTGGTTTTTGTCTCCTGTGAACTTTGAAATGTCTCTATTGTTATTCTTCCTAGATGATAGCCACTCAGTGTGCTAGCCTTCTACTTGCTACCCTGTCTGCTGTTATTCTTTGAACCACCAGAGCTTTTGTCCTGCAGCTGTGCCCTCAGGGGGCACTCAACCCTCTCAGTACTGGAACTCTTGTCCTGGAACCCATGCTGTTCCAATTGATGAAAAGGTAGCAAAGTTTCCTAAACCTAGACATTTCCAACCATTCTTCATATTCCAGTCCATTTATCTTCTTGCCTTACAGCAGCACATGTACCCTCCCCTTCACTTTCCTCATCCCAGTTCTAGCTATGAAAGAGTAAAACAATCAATACCGCTATTGCTACTGGAAACACTCAAAACATTCTATGAGTCTACTGACCATCCCTGGGATTTCCCAAACCAGAACACCTGTCGAAGCCACCATTCTCCTAGGTCTTTTAATACCTTCTTTTGCAATGTGAGCTTCTAGAAGCAGGGAGAATGTTCTGATTTTTAAAATTTTGTTTCCTCAATTGCTTGGCACATAGTAATCACTTAGTTCTTTGTAATTTATTCATTTGAATGATTTAAACTGGCTCAGTGTTACATGCAAATAATCTCCTTTAACCTTTATTTTTCATTTACAGCTATTTATCTATTTTACTTTATTTTGCTTTTTGGAGGGGGAAGGTAGGGCAATTGGGGTTAAGTGACTTGCCCAAGGAAAAATGGCTAGTTTTTGTGTTAAGTGTCTGGAGGTCGGATTTGAACTCAGTTCCTCCTAACTCCAGGGCTGGTGCTCTATTCACTGTACCACCTTAAAGCAATTTAGATTAGATTTGCAGAATTGTAGAAAAATCCTTCTAACTAGTCCTTATGTTTCCTGACCAGGCACCTTTCATTCTTATAGTTTAATCTATGCTCTGAAAAATCCGAATCCATTAAGCAAGCAAATATTTACAAAGCCCTTACCCTGTGTCAGGTATCCTGCTAGGAGCTAGGGATTCAAAGATAACAATGAAGCAATCTCTGCTCCCAAGATACTTACCTTTGTTATATGCTCTATTCTTCTCTGTGTATTGATTTTCCAAATTTGCTTTTCTCTTCTGTAGCTCTTGCTTTCTATTTACAACAGTGCTGAAAACACCAATTGTGCCCCATGCCCTTCATGTCTTGCCCGAGATGTTGATATTTTTAGCTCTGCTTTATAGAGTCTTTCTAGCAGTATCATTTTTGCCAATGAGAATCACTAGAAATGGAGGATGTGCATGATTTTGACAAGTCTTGGGAGTTTCTCTGTCAAGTCTTGGATACATGCCCCAGGCAGTCAGCAGACTTTTCTATTGTTATCAAGTTGACAAATAGCCACCAGTCTCTGCTACTTAATTTCCTCTTCTTCTAACCTTTACTGAATTTTCTCCCACCTGACAGCATCTGTGGCTCCATATCATAGTTCCTTGAATTACAAGCAGCTGCTTTCTTTTTGAAGCATCCAGATCCATCCCCTACAGGAAAAGTTCTTTAAGAATAAGGATTCTATTGAAGAAGTCAAATGAAGAATATACAATTTCAAAGAGAATATGTGGAATAACAACAATAATCACAGATCAGATTTATACAGAACTTTATGAAATAAATTCTTCATGACAACTCAGGGAGGAATACAGTGAAAATATTATTGTGGTGCTGGTTTTACAGATAAAGAAACGGAGGCTTAGAGAAAGATGAAATCAATGAGCATTTATTAAACATTCACTACATACCAGGCACTGTGCTGAACACTGGGTGTTCAAATACACGTGAAAAGAGAGATAGCCCTCGTCCTCAAGCAGCTTATACTCTAATGGGGGAAAACAATACATAAATAGGAGCTAAAAACTAGGGTCATGGTGGCAAACTCCAGAAATGAGCATATTTGGGAGAGGGATGAAACCTAGATGGTCTGGGCCCTTCCTCAAAATGTAGGTTTTTCAGAGGAATATACCAGTAGAAGGAACAAGCTACAGGGATGGCAAAGTGCTCCAAGGTGAGAATGAGAAGGCCATAGGGGATGAGAGAAATTCCAGGGCAATAAGATAGCTTAGGTATGATGGCAAAGTCTAGAGAATCAGAAGCAGAGCCAGAAGAGTACAGTCTGAGTAATGGGGCTAGTAAGCAATAGATTTGAGATTGTAAACTCAGCATGATATAATGGGGAAAGCATTGCTTCGGGAGTGGGAATCACAAAACCCTAGAAACCCAGAAAATTTAAAAAGTATCTCAAAGGTTATATAGTTCAAACCCACAGATGAAGAGTAATCCCCTCTAGATCATTCCCAACAAGTGGTCATCCAGCTGTTACTTGAAGCCCTTTAATGAGAGGGAGCTGGCTACCCACCAAGGTGGCTTATTCTATTTGGAGACAGCTTGATTTGTTAGATAGATAATGGATTTGTTCTGACACTTAGCAGCTGTGTAATTCTGAGTGAGTCACATACCTTTTATGCCTCAGTTTCCTCATTTGTAAGATGGTTATAATAATACTTCTACCACCTCCCTCATAAGGTTGTAATGAAGGACTACATAGTGCTAAAGATACACAGCATCAGTCCCCAGTCTCACCTTCTCACCAGTCTCACCTACCTCCAGAGGACTCTCATGATCCTGCTCTTCTATTTAGTGAGTCATTGCTTGGGCTTGCCATATCACTGAAGAGCTCCAGCCATACTTGCTTTATTCCCATCTCAATGTCTGCTTTTCCTCTTTAACCCTGATCCAACCACTCCCTCAACTTTCTATGTCCCCTTTATGTTTTGTTTCCTCTATTAGAATAGGGTAAACTCCTTGAGAATAGGGGTTATTTAAAGCAGCACCATCACAATAGGTAGACTTTCCTGAACTTGGAAGGACTTTCTTTCCTATACTCTCCCTCACCCTCTCGTATCTCCCTCTCTTTCTCTCTGTCTCCTCCTCCTCCTCCTCCTCCTCCTCCTCCTCCTCCTCCTCCTTCTTCTTCTTCTTCTTCTTCTTCTTCTTCTTCTTCTTCTTCTTCTTCTTCTTCTTCTTCTTCTTCTTCTTCTTCTTCTTCTTCTTCTTCATTTCTCCCTCCTCCTCCTCCTTGTCCTCTTTTTTTGTCTTTATCTGTTTCTGTCTTTGTCTGTTTCTTTCTCTGTGTGTGCCTAACAGTAATTATTGCTCTCCATGATGGATCACACTGTTTTCTATATAATATCAAATTGCTTTTGCAATTTGACTTCACTAAATTAATATTACTAATACACTGAAAGAAAGTGAAATAAAACTTCTTCTAAAATTAGTGAATAATAGAGGAGAATATTAGATGTAAAAAAAAGATCAGTGTAGTTCGAGTTTTTCATATGTTATCAGTATGGCCCCATTTCCCTGCCTCTGCCCCTTGCTGAGGAATCTAATAATAGTTTAAATTTATATAGGTCTTAGAGGTTTAAAAAAGATCCTCTCTACAGCAACCCTAGTAGTAAAAAATTGAGTTAAAAAAAGTAGTAAAAATGATCTACATTTCCCAGAAGGACAAACTGAAGCTCAGAGAGATTTTATGACTTTACTAGGCCCACTTACCACCAAGGGTCAGAGGCAAGCCTCAATCAAAGTCAACTCTTCTGATTCTACTTACAGTGGTTTTTTCTTTTTCCATTGTGCAATATTGCCTTTGTTAATGGTAGCTCCTGTTTGGGTGGTCCTTTAAAGATTTATGAATTACTTCCCTTATATTGACCCTATGAGGCAGTTAATAATACAAGTATTATTATCTCCATTTTATTAGTTATATTTAGTTATTATCTCTCTCGGTGGGATAATGGTGCCCCACTTATAAGCAGCTAAATGATATGGTGGATGGAACTCTTGGACTGGAGTCAGGAAGACCTGAGTTCAAATTCAGTCTCATACATTTACAAGCTGTGTGACCATTAATCAATCACATAACCTCGATCTGCCTCAGTTTGCTCAACTATAAAATGGGGATAATAATAGAACCTACCTCCCAGGGTTTTTGTGAAAATCAAATGAGGTAATATTTGTATAGTGCTTAACACAGTGTCTGGTAAACAGCAGGTTCTTAATAAATGCTTGTTCCCTTTCCCTTCCCACTTTACAGAGGAAAATAAAACTTATAGAGGTTAAATGACTGATCCAAAGTTGTGAAGCTAAAAAATATCAGAGGCAGGTTTTGAACCAAAGACTTTTCACTCCAAGTTCTTCACTTATTCCTCAACACTTCACTCCCGCTCCTATCAGGATCTCTAGGCTGTTTCATTCAACCCACATTTATTAAGCATCTGTTCAGAGTACGTTGAAGAGAGGAAAGTATTGATAAACCTTAAAACATTACATAAGTGTTGTATTATGTTATGTTATGTTACATTATATTATATTCCATTGTATATTATATAACATTATATTCTATATTAAAAATTCAATTCTTCAAAGATATAAGATTTCACCCATAATTCCCTATAACTGAGTAGGTAGTCCTTGAAAATTATTGTGACCTCAAAATTCACTACCCTGGGACCACTATTGGTGGCATTAGTGCTGTTTTTTTTAAGGCATCCATAACATAGGATCTCTGACTTTACAGTTTCTTGAATACAATGTCCTTGATCCCAGTTTTCTTATTTATAAAGTAAGTTGGGCTAGGTGGTGAAGGGAGTGGAATTGTAGACCTGGAGTCAGGAAACCCTGAACTCAATCCAGCCTCAGACACTTACTAGATGTGTGACCCTGGGAGCGGCTAGGTGGCACAGTGAACAGAACACTGGCTCTGGAGTCAGGAGAACCTGAGTTCAAATCTGGCCTCAGACACTTAACACAAAACTAGCGACATGACCTCAGGCAAATCAACCCCAATTATCCTACCCCCCCCCCAAAAAAAAAGATGTGTGACCCTGGGCAAGTCACTTAACATCTGTCTACCTCAGTTTCTTCATCTGTAAAATGAAGGTAATAATAGCGCCTACCTCCCAGAATTGTTCTGAAGATAAAATGAGACAATATTTGTAAAGTGTTTTGCAAACTTTAGGGCACAATGTAAATACTAGCTATTATTATTTTATTTCCAGGTCCCTTTCAGTTCTAAAATTCTATGATCACAGTTTAGCAAGAACTACCACTACTCATTTTACAGAGAAAGGAATATTTAATCCATAAATCAATCAACAAGCATTAATTAAACTTTTTTCTGTGCTGTGCCAAGTGCTGTGCTAGGCACTGGGGATACAATAAAGAAAAGGGTCCCTGCCCTCAGTGAGCTTACATCCTCTCAGGAGAGACTCCTAGTCCACAGAGTGAATTGTTCATGATCATCTGGTTATATAAAAGTAGGCAGAATATGGAAGCAGATCTCCAAATGTTTATGATAGTGTTTTTAAAAAAAAACATATTACCCATATCTCTATGAAATGGGGAAGAGAAATTGCCTTATTCCACTGGCGAATGATTGAGCTTGAAGCATGCAACCAGTCAACAAACATTTATTAAGCACTATATGTTAGACACTGTTGGGTTCTGAGGTTACAAAGAAAGGCAAAAGCACAAGGTATCAAGGAGCTCACATTCTCATTGGGGAGATACCACAAAAAACCTAGACATACAAGACAGATTCAGTGTAAATAGAAGGTAATCTCAGAGGGAAGTTTGCAGTTAAGCTTAGTCTAAATTTTATTTCATTCTGTTGATTAAAATACATTTCTTTTCTCTCCCTTCCACTCCCTCCTCCTTCCCCTGTAGGAAAAAAGAAAAATAGAAACAAAACTCTTGCAACAAATATGGATATCAAGCAAAAAAAATTCCCATATTGGCCATGTTCAAAACCCATGCCTTGCTCTGTATCTTGAGTCCACCACCTTTCTATCAGGAGGTAGATAGTGTAGTTTATCATTGTTCTTCTGGAACAGAGGTTGATCATTGCATTGGGGTCTTTAGGCTTTCAAAGTTGTATGTCTTTACAATGCCATTGTTGTATAAACTCTTCTGGTGCTTAATTCTTGAAGTAAGCTAGAAGGCAGAGATGTGGAGGGAAAGCATTCAAGTTATGAGTGAGAGCTAGTGAAAAGGCATGAAGTTAGGGGATGGACTTTCCTGTGTGGAAGACAGCAAGAAGATTAGTGTTGCTGGATCATAGAGTATGTGAAAGTGAGTAAAGTATAAGGAGACTGTAAAGTTAGAAGAAACCAGGTTAGTTAGGAAGAGACCACTGTTAGTGGGTGTGACAATTCAGCAAAGGTGATCGGAGAAAACTCAGAAAGGTGGAGGAACTGGAAAAGAGCATTATCACAAAAAGTTTAAGAGAAGAGAATATCCAGGAGAAGAAGATTATTGATGCTGTCAAAGGATGCAGAGAAGTCAAGAAGGACAATGATTAATAAAATGTAAAGTAGATTTGAAATTATGTCATTATTGGTAACTTTGGAAAGAGTAGTTTCAGTTGAATGATGAAGCCAGGATCAAGAGTGCAGAGGGTTTAGAACCAAGTAAGAAGAGAGAAAGCAGAGGCACCAATTGAAGGCAGCTTTCTCAAGGAAATTAGCCAAGGGGACAAGAAATATAGGATAATAATAACACCCACATTCAAGGGGCAAATTTCCTCACTGGAGAGGTCCAGAGACATATTCATATGAATCAATATTAATAAATAATAGGATAATAATAACAATGTGGATAGTCATATCAAGTGAGGATGTTCTTAAAGGGTGAAGGAGAGATGGATGTGTTTGTGGGGAACAGGGAAACAGACAGCAGAAAAGGCTACATTAGAGATTAGTGAAAGTGGAATGATGATAAAGAAGTCAGTCTACTGGAAAAGACAAGATGAAATGGGACCAAGAATGTATGTATAAGGCTTTATCTTGGCAAGAAGAGCTACCTCTCTCTGTGTGAGGCAGAAGGGAAAGAGGACATAGTGAGAGAAGATACCTTCGTGATGTAAGATGAAAAGGAGAGGAAAAATGGAAAGTCTCAGCAAATGGCTTCAGTTTCTTTAGTGAAAAATGAGACAGGGTCCTCCCCTGAGAGGCTGCAGTGGGAGATCTGAAGAGGGCTGAAAAGGATTGAAATAGACATCATATTGAGTGGATGAGTGAATCAATTAAGGAAGTGTAAGTCAAGTCAAATCCAAAAACATTTATAAAGTACTTACTACATATCAAGTACTGTGATAAGTGATGGAAAAGCAAATGCAAACAGAAATAAAGGCAGCCCTTGCCATCAAGGTGCTTACATTCTAGTTCTAATTTGGGAAGGAAACACATAAAATAAAGATGAAAACAAAGGGTGGGGTAGCAGAATGTTAAGAGTCAGGAGTGCAGACCGGAGAGGATTGCAGATATTATTGACCTTAGCATACTTCTGGGAGGAATCATCCAATCAGAAGGAGAGGTTGAAAGGATGTATGGTAGTTCCAATGTCAGAAGTAGCCCAGAAATGGAGTGAACATCCAGGGTGAAGAGGTTTCTATGGCATGATAGAGGAAGTTCTGTGGAAAGTCTAATGTGAAGCCTAGAGAGAAATCAAATATAAATGAAGTATAAAAATTGCCTTTCTATAGTGAGTGCCCAGTTGACGTTATGTAATAAATTTATAAGTGGACCCAGTCAATACAATTTCATGGTTTTCCCCAACTCCATTCAGTAGCATGTGGATGAGAATGAAGATATTGAATAGTGGGAGTAATCTAAGATTGGGATTTGGCTAAGTATGACTTCCAGTAGGAAAAGGAGGCAAAGGACTCAAGTATACAGAATAGTAGAGTGTTGAACTGATCTCTTCAAGAGGGAGAGATAAGGATAGTGTAGGAATGATGACCTGGGAAAGGACTGAAGAATGAAGTGTTGGTCATCAAAGTGAGGATGAAGAATAGGGCTAGAGGTTGTAAGGCAGAGGAAAAGATAGAATGATAAAATATAACCAATTAAGAAAATTTGTTTATGACCATGGAAGTGTAACACTTGGCAGGTGACAGAGAGATCAAGTTTATGATCATTTCTATGTATGAAGTAGAATGGAAGAGTAAGTCATGAAAACTGAATTTATTGACTCATTATTAATTTAATAATAAATATTACTAATAAAAACTAATTACTAATAGGTATAATAATTATTAAAATGACTAATTATTAATTATTTAGGAAGCTATTATATAATTTATTAGTGACTAGGAGGGCAGCTAGGTGGCTCAGTGGATAAAGCATTGGGCTTTGAGTCAGAAAGACCTACGTCAAATCTGGCTTTAAATACTTACTAGCTCTGTGACCCTGAACTCAACCTTATTTGCTTCAGTTCCCGAATCTGTCAAATGAACTGGAGAAGGAAATGGCAAACCACTCTAGCATATTTGCCAAGAAAACCCCAAATGGGGTCACTAAGAGTGAGACTTGACTGAAATGAATGAATAAAGGTATTAGGCAAGCAGAGATGATGGGTTGAACCAAGATGTGTACCCTGAGGTTTGAGAGGAGGCAATAGTTGGGAAAGACATTGTGAAGGTAGAATTGAGGAAATTTGGCAACTTATTGTTTGCCTGTGATTATAAGTTTTTATGGGGAACAAAGGTCTATGGGGTGTGGTGATGGGGACTATACACTAGGATGAGACAACTGGGGACTTCCCCTAGAGCACCCACATTCAAGGTGCAAATTTTCTCACTGCAGAGGTCCAGAGTTATTATTATTATGTCTCATTCCTATGTGTCAAAGTCTTCCACTAGCTAGTGCTGTGTGGTGCTGTCATCATGGTATTCCTTTCCCAGGACTTGATTTCCCTTCTGTAACCTCAATGGGAATGCATGTAGGATTTTCTGAATAAGAGACCACCACCCTTTCAGTGAGATGACACTGATGGCATATAGTATTCTCTGCACTTCCCCATAGCACTACACACTCTCATCTTCTGCCACGTGAATTATTATTGCGCCAGATGAAAGAATTCAAAGTTACGGTTCTGGAGATCTATCTGAGATAGCTCAGGTAGAGGTTAAAGACATTAACTCTTTTGTAGTCTCATAATTGCTAGTCTTAATTCTAAAAGACTCATGATGGAAAATTCTATCCATATCTAGAGAAAGAACTACAGAGTCTAAATGCAGATTGAAGCATACTATTTCCTCTTTTTCTCTCTTTCTCATGGTTTTTCCCCTTTTGTTATGATTCTTCTTTCACAACATGACTAATGTGGAAATATGTTTAATATGATTGTACATATATAGCCTATATTTCATGCTGTCTTGGGGAGGGGAAGAAGGGGGGGGAGAAAACATTGGAACTCAAAATCCTATAAAAGTGAATGTTGAAAACTAAAAATACATTTTAAAAAATAAACATAATTGCTAGTCTTTTTCTTTTCCTCTTATTGAGCAGTGGGACCTGAGCAGCTTCTGGCTTTCAGAAACTGACTGCATCATTCTGCTGATTTTTCCATAGACACCAAGAGCCACACTGCATAAATTCATAAAGGGTATCCTTACCTAGAGCTGCAGAGAGCCCAGAAATAGCTACATAAGCATAGGCAAATGTACCTGTTTGCATGTCTCCCTGTTTGCAATCAGTAGAGAATAATCAGTGATAGTACAGACAGAGGCAACTAGGTCTTTGCCCCAGGGCACAATCTTTCAAGGGGGTATCTGTCTCCTTCTACATCTCGAATTCAATCCTTCCATCTTCTCCACCACCAGTGCTTCTTGGACAGTAGCAGTTCTCTTTAGTCTCTCTTGTTGAGTCCTGGCTACATGTGAGATGATTTTCCCATGTACCATATGCTTTAAACCACAGACCTTGTCAAGTTTTCTTGGAGGTCAAACAATGTTGTTCCCCTGTGTTAGACATAGCAAATTCAGTCTAAAAGACAACATTTTTTTTTTCCAGGCAGCAGTGGATGCACTGTGCCTGAGATAGAACAGAATGAGGTGACGTCAATTCATGAGTCTGTGGCAAGATAGCCCTAGATGAATCAGCTAAAGATATTTCAACACTTCAATACGTCACGAATCTGTGATTTTGACAGTGTGGGTGCTCTCTGTGTGATGCTAAGAAGTGGGAAAACTGAGCAGAAAGGTGGAACCTGGGCCACAGTCACAGAGGAACAATTCTTTCAGGACTCAGACTCTCCTTGGGATTCTTTAACCTGTCTTCAAACATGATACACAGTTCTGCTCTCTTGTCTCTTTGGAGGATAATCTTTGACATGATGGAATATAAGGCCAGAAACCAGAATGCTTCTTGAAGAAACAAATAGCCTTGTAGCTAAAAGATTATTTTTCACTGAAGTTTGGGAGAAGGGATAGAAGGTGAGGCTGGATGTTCCTTCATGTAAAATTGTACAGGTCTTAGTATCCTCTTAGAATAACTGCCCTCACCTGCAACTTTTATGTTTTGTTGATTCTCCCAGTCTCCCAAGTTCATAGGCTTGACATCAGCTTCCCTTTCTTTTAGCTATTCATTCAATCAATTCTCAAGTTCCATCACAAGCTCTCTCCTGTTTATTCCCTAATCTCAACTCTTGGCACAGGCTTGGCTCAGGCTCTCATCTCTCCTTACCTAATATAATAGGCTCTTAAGTAATCTTGCCTCCAGCCTCTCCCCTCTGCAATCCAACCTTTGCACTACTACTTAAGTAATTATACTAATGCACCACCAACTTAATTCAATTCATTGAGCATTTACAGCTTATCACACTGCCTTGGCACACAGTAGATGCTTAGTAAAGATTGATTGATTGATGATTGATTGATTGATTGATTTAGTGCCTACTATGTGAGAAGTTCTATGTTGAGGCTGAGGAGAAACAGAACATATCCAGATAAGTAAATGCAAATTATGTAGAAAATGAACACAAGATAATTGCGTGGGAGACGCTAATAGATTGGGGAATCAGGAATGACATCTTATTGGAGGTGGTACTTGAAATGAGCATTGAAAAATGCTATAAGCTCATTTGGAATGAGAGCATGTAACCAAAAATGGTTACAGCTAATACAAAGACTCCCAAATAGGGAATGGAATAGTTCAAAGTTAGTGGGCCAATTTGGCTGGAATATAGAGTGTACAGGGAAGGTAAAGTAATGGGCAATCAGTCTAGAAAGATTTTTGGAGCAGATTTTGGAGGACCTTAAATGATCAAGGATTTTGTTTTTTACATTGGAGGCAGTAGGAACCCACTGAAGCTTGTTAAGTATAGGAGGGACAACATCACCTTGCTTTAGGGATTCTATTTGGCAACTATGTGGAAGTTAGACTGTGGAAGGAAAAGGCCAAAAGCAAGGAAATCAACTAGGAGACTAAATAGTCTCCTGTTTCAATAGTGGTGTGCTGATAGATTATTCATCAATGAGGTTCAGGAGAAGAGAAGGAAGGTGGGGTTGTATGGTCCTTCCTGCATGTAATGATATAAATGATTTATCATCCCTTTAGAAAAATGATTGGAGCCAGTTCCAATTGGCTTCTGAGCTAAATGTTCATTTTTTAGTGTGAGCATTTATACCTTGGAAGCTAGCAAATGCTACAAATCAGAGCTTGATTGTTTAGACTTTTGAAAGTGATAAAAATATTGATAATGTAGATTAAATTTAAAAGTGTGTCATGGATACATTTTTTTCTGGAGAGTTGGCTATTAACAATTGCTGGCTGAAAAGGAAGGGGCAGACTGAAATATATTGTGTAGACTTGTTTGTCCTTTATTTCTGAAGAGGTCTATGGTGTCAGAAAGGTGATGCCATGACATGCAAGTGAATTGGATGTAAGTGAAGGAGAGCTGTGTGAAGACACCAGCCTCATTTTCTCCTATAAAGTCATCTGGCTCCAGTGGCAAGATATAAATCAGGATGATTTGAGATGGCCCCTGTGTAGACTTAACAACTGGTTAGATATGAAAGAGGAATAAGGGTGAAAAGTCAAAGATTACTTCTAGAAGGAGAAGAAGAATGGTTCTGCTTTTGATAGAATGAGTGAGTAGGAGGAGGGTACATTTAGAGGAAAAGAGAAAAGTTTTGTTTTAGTTATGTTGGCTTTGAGATGCCTGTCATAAATCTGGGTAGGGATGTCTATCAGACAGTTGGCAGTGAAGGACTAGAGTTAAGAGGAGAGATGAAGGCTGGCATAAAAGATTAGTTATCATTTGTAGAGAGATGATAGTTAAACCTATGATATATAATGAGATAATCAATGGAGACCATAGAGAAATAAAGGAGACCAGAGCAGTACCTTGGGCAGCACTATTCATGAATAGGAGGTGGGGCATGGATAATCCAGTAAAGGAGACTGAAAAGGAGCAGCCTAACAAGTAGGAGGAATACTGTTACAATTCGGTGTCATGAAAACAGGAAGGAGAGAATATACAGGAGGAGAGAGTTGTCAACAATGTCAAAAGTTGCAGGGTACAAGAAGAATGTGGACTGAGAAAAAGCCATCAGACTTAGCAATAAAAATATAATTATCAACCCTAGGGAGAACAGATTAAGGGGTGGAGTGAAAAGTATAGTTAGAATCAAGATTGTAAGGAGTTGAGAAGTGAGTTTTAGAGGTGAGAAATGGAGTCGCATGTAAAAATGCTTTTTCCTTCCTGGGAGTTTGTCTGTGAGAGGAAGGAGCGATATTGGTGAATAGCTTGAGGGATGGAAGGATCATGTAAAGGTTTTAAAGGTTAAGGCAAACTTGGACATGTTTGTGGGCAGCTGCAAAGAGAGATGGAAGGGAGAGACTAAAAATCAGGGAGAGAAGGGGTGATTGAAAGGAAAAACTTCTGAGGAGACTAGATGGGATGAAATCAAGGATACAAGTAAAAGAGTTAATATTTGCAAAAGGAATAGGCAACTTTTCTTAAAGCGGAGTAAAGGAAGAGAGAATGGGGCATGCTAATGAGAAGATCTGAAATATATAATTGGAGAGAAGGAAGAGCTTGAGAGGGTAAGGGGAAAAGGTTGTAGATAGCTTGAGGAGAGAGGAGAAGGACTGAATTTCAGAGTATAGTAGGAAATATAAAGAAAGTCAAGCAAGAAAGAGCATAAGGGTTGAAGTATATCAGTGAGGATGCAGTTGAGATTGGGTAATATATATATATATGCATATATGTATATGTATACATATATAACATACACACATATATGCATGTGTATGTATGCATGTGTTTTATACATATATCCATATTCTCAGTTTGTACAGTTGTGTGACATTCTCCTGTGGCATTCATAAGCACATAAATAGAAATGGAAAAGGCAGATAGAAAGCACAGTCCAGGGATGTAAAGAATGAGAGGCAAAAAGATAAAGTAAGTGTTAAAAGTGAAAGACAGTGTAAAGTTGAACTGGTTAAGTATAGGGCCAAGATTTTGAGGCCAGAGCAGGGGTGGTAGACTGGGCAAACAGGTATAGAGGACTGGGAGGTGAAGTAAGAGCTGAAAATAGGTTTAGAACAGATAAGTAAGGAAAAGTGAAAAGTGGAAGGAGAAGCGATTAGGGTCAGATAATTTCAGAGTTATAGGTGGAGTTATGTAATACTGATAAGAGTGATGATAAGATCAAAGGGATGGCCGTCTCTCTGTGTGTGACTGAAAAGAAGTAGAAGTGCCAGTGAGAGAAGTTCTGCTCACCATTAGACAGGATTTGAATCCAGGACCACTAATTCCAGAGCCAGTACTCATTCACTACATATCCCTGTTACTATCTCCTAAGGCAGAGTTGTCCAGAATCAAATCTTTTCCCTCTATTTTGTGAATTTTTAATATCCTCTATTTTCTTTCTCATGGTCTGATCTCTCCAATTCCTAAGCCTGGTAGGGCTCCTGTCTCTGCTTGGTTTTTCTCCTGTATCTGACAGCTAGAATTGAATATATCCCAGTATCTGTTACTCAACACTGAGCAGATGAAAAGTCATTCCCCTGTCAACAGGGCTCTCAATTTGTGACTCTCTGCTGCCCTAAATTAAGCTGTATTCACTATGATTCTTCCTAGACATTTTATACTTTTTTTGAAACAGAGATGGCTCCTCCAAGTTGTGTAGCTTTTTTTTTTCTTTTGCCAGAGCCTATCATTTTCTCAGGAAGGAATCATCCCACTGCACTCTGTCCAGGTCAAACCACACCTGGAGCAATGTGTCCAATTCGGGGTGATACATTTCATGAAGGAAGAAGATGGATCACAACCTGGATGAGAGAAGGACAAGATAATATGTTACAGGAGACTTATTTGAAAGAACTTAGGGTATTTAGTCTAGAGAAGAAAATTAAAGGAGTGGTTCTGCCATTTACTACCTTTGTGACACTGGGAAAGCCTCTTAAACTCCATGGACTTTATTTCCCTCATCTGTAAAATGTGGGAATTAGAGAAAATTACTTCCAAGATGAATTTATATTTATGATCCTATGACATGACATCTATCTTTGAGTGTTTAAAAGACTGCTTTTTGGAAGAGGAGCAATATGATTTGATAAGCACTTAAATGCTTATTTTGTGTCAGGCACAGCTAGAGGGTGTGAATAGGAATAAAAAAATTAGAAAGACAGCTCTTGTCTTCAAAGACCTTACAATCTAATGGGGGCATAGAATATGAAAAAGGAAGACAAAAAGAGGGGAAGCAGGGATTACCTTACCTGCTTAAGAAGCTTCAGGATGATGATGATGGTGATGGTGGTGGTGATGATGGTGGTGATGATGATGATGGTGATGGTGGTGGTGGCGATGGTGGTGGTGATGATGATGGCAGTGGTGGTGGTGGGGATAATGATGATGGTGACGGTGGTGGTAGTGGTGATGATGGAGATTAAGTTGTAAATTCCTTGAGAGCAGAAACAGTCTTTTACTTTTTTTTTCCATATCCCTGGCACTTAACACAGTGCCTGGCACACAGCGGTGCTTTATAAATGTTAATTGATTAATTAATGAGGTAGGCAAAACCAAGCAGTGAAGTTGGTGGTAAAAGAGGAAGGATTATATTTGTCCTACTTGGTCCCAAAGGACAGATTTAGGAGCAATAGGAGGAAGCTACAGAAAGGCACATTTACATTTGCAGCCTGGAAAAACTTCCTAACAATGAAAGTTATTTGAAAGCAGAATGAACTTCTTTAGAAGTTTCTCTTCACTGGAGAGAGTCAAGTGCAAGTCTGTTGGGAATACTATAGAGGGGATACTTTTCAGGTACCTCACTCAGGTACTTTTCAGGTACCTTACAGTGCTTGCTGTACCCAAAGCCCATCTTAAAAAAAATTAAATATGAATCATGTGACATCATGATTTCAGAAGAATCACAGTTAAAGGTTACCTTGCACAAGTCATTTAACCTCATTGCCTCAGTTTCTTCAACTGTAAAATAAGGATAATGATAGTATCTACTTTTCAGGGGCGGCTAGGTGGCGCAGTGAGTAAGAGCGCCGGCCTCGGAGTTGGGATGATCCGAGATCGGATCCAGCCTCAGAAAATGAGCACCCACACATAAATAATGACTGGCTGTGTAACCTTGAGCAATTTACTTAACCCCAATTGCTTTAAAAAAAAATAGTATCTACTTTTCTGGGTTGATGTAAGGATCAAATGAGATAATATTTACATAGAGCTTCAGGGGTGGGGAACCTTTGCCCTTTAGGTCACATGTGGCCTTCTAGGTCCTTGAGTGCAGCCTTTTGACTGAGTCCAAGTGTTACAGAACAAATCCTTTTATTAAGGGGGTTTGTTCTGTTAAGTTTGGATTCAGTCAAAGGGCCACACTGGAGGACCTACAGGGTCACAAGTGACCTGGAGACCGAAGGTTCCCCACCCCTGCTAGTGCCTGGGACAAAACAAACACTTAATAAATGCCTGTTTGCCTTTTTTGCCCAAAGGGCAACAGGAAGCTGCATGGAGATGGGGGAGGGTGGAGTAATTAAACTGCAACATATTGTTAATACTGACTTACAGGTAAAAAGTGGAATACCTCATATGAAGGATATGGATGATTGAAAAAGAAGTTGCCCAGTTAGGTTCCCCAGAGCAAGAGATGACACATAGAAAGACTGGTCACTACAATGGTGTCTATTAAATATTAAAGGAACCAGAGAAAGGCTTCCAGCATGGTGGATAAATTCTCCACTGAGGATGTTTATGGAAGGCTTGGATGAGAACTGCACAGGATAAGAAGGAACTGGTTAGCATCTGCATGGGTAGAGAGAGCACCTATGTCAGTCACAGAATCGTCTATATATTAGCATGATTAAGTATAATTATTATTAATAATAAACATTTACTGAATTGAATTACTAAAGACAAAACATCTTATTTGGAATAAACAAACGAAGAAGCATGGTGAGAATCCTGGCTATTTTCCTTACTGCCTCTGGGTCTTGGTTTTCTTATCTGTTTGACCCAAATTACACAATTATTAAGGGGCAAAGGTGGAAATGAAGGGCCAGTCTTCTGATGCCAAGTCCAACACTCTTTCTACTATACTAGGCTTCCTCCCTAGGACCCAACCAGGTGGGGTGGTACAGAAGGAAGAGTGCTAGATTGAGAGTCAGAAGACCAGGTTCAAATTCCACCTTTTCTACTTCCTACCTGTGTGACCTTAAGCAACCCATTTAACTTCTCTGTTCTTCAGTATCCTCCTCTTTAAAAGTGGGAAGATGGTGGAATAGATAATCCCTAAAGTTCTTCTAGTGCTGACCTTATACTGAGATTGTGTTGGTCAATACAGACCAACTGTTAAATTTTCAATGTGAACCTTGGAAATTGGAAAACGCTAAAATCAAGGTTTGAGAAATTGCTTTGTTGATTGTCTAGACTTAAAATAAGGAGTAGAAAAAATTAATAATCCAGATTAAATTTAAAAGTCACTAGTACTTTTTAAATTTTTTTTATTTTTGTAGAGCTGGTTGTTAAATATTTATGCCCTTGCCTATGACTGTGATCTAAGTAATTAGAATGCTAAGTAATTAGAGAGGTGGGAAGAGTAAAGATCTCTTTATTCTTGAGACATGGGTGTTAACTGGAGTTGAATGTAAACAATTATAATCAAGTTTGACTTATTTAGGAATTCTTTGTAGAGTTTTTAAGGAAGGGCAAGACATGATTTAGAAGAAAGTTGTGTAAATATTCTAGGTAGTATTGATCATATATTTGCACTTTGGGGCAAGGGGTGTGTCAAAAATGTTAACTAGGATTGTCTTTTTAATAATGGTTGCTGACATTTATATAGCATTTGACACATTATTTCATTTGATTCTCCAAAACAACCCTAGAAGGTGGTACAAGTTTTACTTTTCTTAATTTTACAGATAGGAAAATTTAAGTTCAAGGAGTTTATACAACTTACCCCTGGTCACTCAGTCAATAAACGTCAAACATGAGAGACCATGGCAGATCTCTCAATTCTAAGTCCATCCCTCTCAATTGTAATGCATCATCTCTCAAACAGAGATAGTCTGCTTAGAATAAAGATTCATACAGCTGCCACACTGAGAGTTAATCCAATAATGGCTATTCACAGAAAATTAAAGCTAGACCACATCATCTATCTAGTTCCAAGTTCCTCAAACTAATTCATCAAAGGAGCTTGAAATAGATTGACAGAACCCATGAATTTTGATGTGGGAAAATAAGATATTGCTGTAGTAAAGTTGGTTTGGGAAAATTTGGGGACAAAATGAAGAGAATTGAGTTTCATTTTTATGTCTCCCAAATTGCTATCGTTATAGCTATTTTGATAAATTATTTCACATCTCATATTTTAGAGGCTTGCTAGACAGCCCAGTAGATAGAACCATAGATGTGAAGTCAGGAAGATTGGAGTTCAAATTTAGCTTCAAACACTTACTAACTGTGTGACCCTGGGAAAGGCATTTTTATCTCTACTCAGTTTCCTCATCTGTAAAATAAAAGATAATAAAAGCACCCACTACTCAGGGTTGTCATAAGGATCAAATGAGATGATATTTGTAAAGCACTTTGTGAACTTCAAAGTATTATGTCAATGCTAGCTATTATTATAGTTTAGTGGAAAGAACAGGAAACTTAGAATCAAGAGAGGGCTGGATTTAAATCCTGCCTCTGACCTTTACTACATGGGCAGCCATGGGCAAGTTGGTTTACATTTTTGAGACTCAGTTTCCTCAACTGTCAGATGTGGGTAATAATACCTACAGTTCTTACCTCACAAGGTTATTATAGGGATCAAATGAGAGAGCCCATGTGGAGTGTTTTGTTGAACTTTAAGTACTGTATACATGTATAATGTGATGATTATGATAACATTAGTTGCCATTTTAAGGTCTGCAAATTGCTTCATGCCTGTGGTTTTATTTGACCCCCATAATGATCCTGTGAGGTTTGTACCATTATTAACCCCTGTTTTTCAGATGAGAAAGGGGCCTCTACATGAGCTCAGCATAGTCACTTGGGAAGAATCATCCTCTAGCCATAATCATTGACAATGGACAGAAACAAAGAGGAAGCATACAGCTCCCACCCCTAAGGTACTTTAAGTTCTGCAAAACTCTTTCCTCAAAACGACTCTGTGAAGCAGGAAGTCTAAGTACTATATCCAGTGACAAGTGTTAAAAAAAGAAATTCCATTTGGAAACATGTGCTTCTTTTATAAAGAGAAAAAAAAGAAAAGAATCACAGCAACATTCAAGTTAGGGAAAGAATGTTACTGGGGGTTGGGAGCTTGGGGGCCTAATCACAGATTTGTCACCAAATTAGTTCTACAAGTCAACTGCCCTCCCTGGTATTTGGTTTCCCCATATGTCAAAATGAGGACAGCACTTAAAATTGGACACAGCACTTCCGATGTGGTTTAAGTATGCCTAGAGCAAATGCAAATAGACAAGGATTCCTGTGGCTTCACAATGACTTAGAAAACCACAAATTAAAATCATCTATATACATTTTTATTTATTTTATTCCCATTTATATTTTAATCTGACCCTAGCCTCACCAGGGAGTTTTATGGACCATAAGTTTGATACCTGTGACCTAAATGATCACATGATCAGAGATTTCTAGATGAAAAGGTCTTTAAAGACCATAAAATTCAAGGAAACTGAGGCACAAGAGTTAAGTGATTTTTTTTCAAGTCTCTTCCTACTCTAAAAATACGATGATTACATAAATACATATTTCCTTGTTTGACATAAAGTTTGTTGTCATGGACCTGGACTAACTAACAGGAATAGATGAAGTAAGTCAAATGATTTTGTTTCTGTGGTGCTAACTGCCAAGGGGCATTTAAGGAAATTATTTTTACCAGAGCCTTAAGGACAATCTTCCTCAATTGGAAAGAGGTCCTCCATTTTCTGGAATGGTCATTTAAACTGGTTAAAGGTAAGGGTCTTTAGGTCAGGGACTGTTTTACCTTTTGACCTGTTATCACCAGCACTGAGGACCCATCCTTGAATATAGTAGATTCCCAATCAATTTGTATTAGGTTGGATTGCATTGACAGATGAAAAAGTGAAATTCAGAAAGTTTATAAGTCGCCTGTGGTTGTCCAGGTAATAGAGGTTGGTGTTAGAATTTGAACTTAGAGCTCCAGGTCTCAAGTCCAGAACACTTTCCATTATATCACAATTAGTCTGTGCAGAAGAAGACTTGGCTTTCTGTGCCTCCAAAGCAACAAGAAAAATATCAGCTAATTAACATGCAATAACAGCATCACAGTACTGTTTATCATACCTAACAGTGTTATGTCTCCAAGCCCAGTCATTTTCCTGTTGGCAGCTTGCTAAACCTATTTCAGGGCAGATGGAAAATTTGAAGGACATTTCCAGCCATTAAGCCAGGTATAAATCTTTCAAAATTGCATATAAATACATGATATATTCTATTAACATTTTTTAAATTAATGGTCATGCAATTTCCTGATTAAAACAGAAACTATTTATCACAGTGTGGTGTTTCTTCGAACAGATAATTATGTTTGCAAAGACTGTATTACCTACTCTGAAGCCCTATTTTTTTTTTTTAGTCCAACTTCTGAGTCAGATTCAGGTTGACATTTACATATGAAGACCCTCCCCAGTTGTCATCCCTCACCCCTGCCCTGACTGATGTTTCTGGCTTATTTCATTCTAGATGTTAATAGCTCACATTTATATAATGCTTTCTATTTCATTTTCAAAACATTTTCCTGCCAACAATCCTATGGGGCAGGGAGTGGAAGTATTATTATTCCCATTTTTTTTGGAGGGGGAAAGGTAAGGCAATTAGGGGTAAGTGACTTGCCCAAGGTCACACAGCTAGTAAGTGTATCAAGTGTCTGAGGCTGAATTTGAACTCAGGTCTTTCTGATTTCAGGGCTGATGGAGTATCCACCACCTAGCTGCCCATTTTAAAGAATTAGAAACATAGGCACAGAAATTACAAGTTACTTTCCCATAGAAAAAGTTTACTTCATTGCTCAGTCCTGGAACAAGAACATAAAACTAGTTCTGGTTCCAAATCAGTCAATCAGTTAGTCAGTAAACATTTATCAAGTGCCTACTATGTGCCAGACATTGTGCTAAGTATTGGGAATAGAGAAAAAGGCAAAAGATAGCCCCTGCCCTCAAGGAATTCACAGTCTAATGGAGACAGCAAGCAAACAGATAGAATAAATAGGTCAGGGGGATATATAGAGAGTATAATTTTAGACATATGGAGTTTAAGATGCCTAGTGGACATGTAGTTTGATATGTCTGAAAGGCAATTGGAGATGTGAGATTGGAAGTCAATGGTGAGGTTGTGACAAGACAGGTAGATCTGAGAATCAACAGCATAGAGAGCATAATTAAATCCATGAGAACTGATAAGAGCCCTATGTAGAGTCATATAGAGGGAGAAGAGAAGAGGATATAAGAAAGGACCCTGGGAGACACCTATGGTCAGAAGGTGTGATCTGTAAGAGGATCCAGAGAAAGAGATGGAGAGAGAGTGGTCAGATAGGTATGAGGAAACCAGAACAGAGTGGTTTCCTGAAAACCTCAACAGAAGAGAGTGCTAAGCAGGAGTGGGTGATCAACAATGTAAAATGTGACAGAGAGGTCAAGGAGATTGAGGTTTGAGGAAAGACCACTGAATTCACAACTAAGATCATTGGTAACTTTGGAGAGAGGAGTTTTGGTAGAACGGGAAGGTCAGAAGACAAATTATAAGGGGTTTAGAGAATGCAAGGAGAGAAAGGGTGGCCACCTATTACAGATGGCCTTTTCAAGGAGGTCAGCCACAAAGGACAGAAGAGATACAGGATGATGGCCAGGATGGGAGGAACAAGTGAGGGTTTTTTTTTTTTGTTTGTCTGTTTTTGAAGATAGGTGAGACATGGGGCATGTTTGTAGGCTGTAGCGAAGGATCCAGCAGAGAAGGAAAGATTGAAAATAAGTGAGAGAGCTGGGGTGACAGAGGAGTCAAACTACTGGAGAAGACAGGAAAGGATGGGATCACTTAAGCTGGTACAGGGGTCAGCTTTGGAAAGGAGTAAGGCTGCCTCATCATGTGAGATGGGGTAAAGGAGCAGATTGTGACAGAAGGCATCTCAGTGATAGCAGGTGAGGGTGAGGGAAGAAGAGGGAGCTCCTGGCAAATGGCTTCAATTTTTACTGTAAATTATGAGGCAAGATTCTCAGCTGAGAGAGTGGGAGTAGGAAGAGCCTTGGAAGGTTTTAAGAGAGAGAAAAAGATTTGGGAGAGGAAAGTGGGATAGTGAGTTTATAAGGGAAGTATACTAGGCTTGCCTAGCAGTGATGATGGCCTAATTGGGGTTATACAGCATAAATTTGTAGTGGACCCAGTCAGAATAGTTGTATAATTTTCTCTGTATTCTTTCAGCAGCACATGCATGGGAGCAAAGGTGGTGAATGGTGGGAGTGATCCAAGGCTGAGGCTTGTCAGGCTACATTAGGTGAAATCATAAAAATCTAGAGATTTAAGAGAGAACAGGGGCAGCTAGGTGGTGCAATGAATAGAGTGCCAGGCCTAGAATAAAAAAGACTCGAGTTCAAATCTGGCTTCAGACACTAACTAGCTGTGCAACCCTGGATAAATCACTTAACCCTATTTGCTTCAGTTTCTTCATCTGTAAAAGGAGCTGGAGAAGGAAATGGCAAATCACTTCAGTATCTTTGCCAAGAAAACCCCAAAGGAGTCACAAAGAGACTGAAACAACAGAACAACAACAACAGTGTACAGATGAGTTGGTTCAAAGGAGTCAAAATGGGGAAAAGAGGAGAAAGTGACTAGTACAGGGGAGATGGCCTGAGAAAGAACTGGAGTGTCAAGGGATTAAAGTCATGATAGAGACAAAGAGTAAGATTTGTTAAAGGAAAGCAGAGGGAGAGGTGGAAGGATTATGGTCAGATAAGGATTTCAGAATTTGTTTTTGCTTTTTTATAGAGGGGAAAGGTAGGGCAATTAGGGTTAAGTGACTTGCCCAAGGTCACAGGGCTAGTAAGTGTTAAGTGTCTGAGGCCATATTTGAATTCAGGTCCTCCTGAGTCCAGAGCTGGTGTTCTATTCACTGTGCCACCTAGTCGCCTCTGGGATTTCAAAATTCTTGAAAGTGGGGGTGGTACATTTGTTGGTAATGGTAAGAGTAAATAAATGTATATGTGTGGCTGAGATGGGGTAAAGAGTAGGCTATGGGAAATAAGTAGGTTGAGGAATGTTAGAGGGAACATCAGTATGTATGTTGAAGTTCATCAGTATGAGGGCAGGAATTGGGAAGGAGAGAAAAATTGTGAGCCATATACTGAACTCATTGAGGAAAGAAGGAGAGTGACCTGGAGATCTGTTGCTAACAGCCACCAGGATTTTAATTAAATGGTAGACGTGAATTTCATGAACCTCAAAGTGGGAGAGAGATGGATATAGGGAGAGAACTTGAAAGTGGCAATGGGAAGCAAGGAATATTCCAACTCCCTCAAATGGACCAGTGATCAGAGGAGAATGAGTGAAGATGCTTGTTTCCCTGTACCAAACTCCCTCCATGTCAAGTCTGGCTTTTTTTTCCTGAACAAAAGTAAAATTATAGACACAAAGAAAAGTCTATTAATTCAACATAAATTTATTAAGCACCTTTTACATGCAACATTCCCCAGATGCATGAGAAATTTCCAAATAATGGAATCTTAAAGTTTAAAATGAACTTAGAAGTCATTTAATCCAACCCCCAGTGTATTGGTTGAAACCCCTATAGAACATTGCTGATAAATTACCTTGCTGTCTCTAATTGAACTCAGTCAATGTTTGGGAGTTGGCTATTTTCCAAGGTGTCTCATTCTATTATTGGACATCTCTAATTATCAGGAAAATGTTCCTTAAATGCATCTCCCTCTAACTTTGGTTCATTAGTCCTAATTTTACCCTTTGGAGACAAGAATGATGTAAGGGTTATGGGATTTAAAGATCTTCCATGCCCCATTGGACTTGCTGACATAGCAGGAGGGGGCAGGGCAAGAGGAACAGGAAAAAAAAAAGCCAGAGTTCCAGGGGACTGTTGGTGGCCGCGGCAACAGCAGCAACAGCAGTAATGGCCAAGGTAGAGGTGGAGGCGTAAACCCCTTTTTGAGCCAGCCAGAATTTCAGCTAAGGACTCTTGTTGGGGACTGCCAGGGACTGGAACTGCGGGGGTGGGGGGGAGCAGAGCTGTTGTGAGTTGAGCAGTTGAGCAACACTGAGCAGTTGCTGTGAGTGGGGAGAGAAGGACCTTTGCCTGAGGTAGCCTGTTCTGTTTTGAAGGCTTAAGAATGTGGTTGGTTACTACATTAACTACTTGTGCCAATTTCATAACTACTCTTATGGCTTTGACTTTCTGGTTTTGGGACTCAGTTATTTGGTATTTTAATAAATGTTCTGGCTTTATTCCCCATATAGAGAGCCTGATATATTTTGTGATTAATAACCACATAAGCCTATTTATAATTGCCATAGGCATAGTGAATATTGCATTGTTAATACAAATGATTATCCTACTTCCTCTCAAACAACATGGTCCTTTGATGCCTAAAGGCAGCTGCCATCTTTCTCCTAGATCTTCTCTTTTCCAGGCTAAATAATGACACTTCTTTCAGTCTCATAGGATCATAGCCTCATAAGTTTAGAGTTGCAACTGATCTTAGAGGTCATCTATTCCAATTCTTTTATTTTACAAAAAAGGAAACTGAGATTCAGAAGCTAGTGAAGTGACTTGCCCAAGGTCATACAAGAAGTCAATAATAGAGGCAGGATTTGAACCCCATTGTTTTGACTCTTTCCAAGTTACTATGTTGCTTCACTATGGCATGATTTCAAATAACCTTCACTATCTTAATCTCTGTTCTCTGGACATGCCCCAGTTATTAAATGGTCTTCCTAAAATGTGCTGACATCCTTATTTTTCTGTGACTTTGCCTCTCTGACTGAATAATACTTACAGCAATAAAAACTTCATAGGGCTATTGTAGGGAAAGCCTTTGAAAACTTTGAAATACTATATATAGTCAGGCTTTCCCACATCCCTTTCACTCTACTAGATCATGTGAACTTTCTGAAGACAAGGATGTCAGCTCAGTCTTAATCTCTCTTTGTGACTCCCTTAGCTCCTAGCACTATGCTCTTCACACAATAGATGCATAATAAATGTTTGTGGAATGAATGACTGTGAAAGTGAAGCTTTGGGGGAAATGACATGAAATAATTCACTTTGGTTTCATAGGCAGTAAAATCTGTTGTTGCTGTTCAGCTGTTTTCTGTCATGTCTGATTTTTATGAACCCATCTGGGGTTTTCTTAGGAGGGTTTGCTATTTCCTTCTCTAGTTCATTTTAGAGATGAGGAAACTGAGGCAAACAGGATTAAGTGACTTGCCCAGGGTCCCTCAGCTAGTAAGTATCTGAAGCCAGATTCAAACTCAGGAAGATGATACTTCCTGATTCCAGGTCTGGCATCCTGTGCGCTATGCACTATCGTCAATAGACACAATAGAAAAGAAATTAAAGTGGTCTTTTAAAAACCTTCTAGGATAATGAGAGATACTGCAAAAGCCTCAACTACTAGGATAAAGATTATTTGACAAAACTGCTGGGGAAGTTAGTAAATATCCAGAGTTGGATTTCAACTTCGTCATCTTGACTCTAAGACTAGTGCCATTTTTATGGGGCCCTGTGGATAGAGTGTTGGATCTGGAGTCAGGAAGACCTGAGTTCAAATCCAGCCTCAGATACTTAGTAGTTGTGTGACCCAGGACAAGTCACTTAACCCTGTTTGCCTCAGTTCCATCATTTGTAAAAATGTGCTGGAGAAGGAAATGGCAAGACACTCTAGTATCCTTGCCGAGAAAACCCCAAATGGAATCATGAAGAATTAGACATGACTGAAAACAACTGAACAATTCTCGCTACAACAGAGTGACTCTATGTTAAAAGAATGACCATCAAAATTTTTTTCAGTTATTTCAAATTATTGAGCCCAACTGTGGGTGCTGCTCATAGTCTAGGTGAGGAGCCCATGGACTTGTACCCATTGGGAAGGCTCAATAGAGAAGCAGTGATATATTTTGAATGGAACATGCAATTGAAAATCTGAGTTCTAGGTCTTTCTCATTAGCTATCTCAGGTTGTGACCGTGAGTAACTTCTTTGTCAGTCAGGGGTATCTTGGCTGCGACTCAGTTATAAATTTAAGCTTCTAATCTCAGAAAATCAGCAAATGATACAAAGCAGGAATTAAGACAATGATGTCAAAAATTAATAATATGGATTTTAAAAATCTTGTGTGAACCTCTGTTTCTTGGAGAACCACCACACCCCTGCCTCTAGGCTTTCTCTATCACTTCAGTAAAAAGTAGAAGGGTTTTGTACATACAAAAAGAAGGGTTTGGATTAGATGATCTCATAGATTTTGTTAGAGTTCTAACACTGAGATATTTTTCCATTTCTAAGTCATGTTGCAAAGAATTCAGGATAGGATTCTTGTGTGTGGGTTTTTAAAATAACTCTCAGTTATTTGAAATACCCACTTATGTGAAATAGCTTTAGTTCCAGGCCATTCAGGGACAAGAGAATTTATTGTAGATTAATGGACTCGCTGGTCCTAAATTATTATGGAAAGAGGAGCCTTTCCAAAGTAGAAAGGATTAAAAAGTGAAGACTGATTATTTGTTACCAGTTGGCCAGCTTCAAAATACTCTATCCAATTCTACATTTCCACTCAGCAAATAGTTATTAAAACCCAAATATGTGCAAAGTGAGATGGATAGATAGCATCATGGAAACTTTGAACATGAACTTCAACAAACTTTGAGAGATTCTGGAGGATAGAAAGACTTGGTGTGCTATAGTCTGTGGGGTCATGAAGAATCAGACGTGACTCAACTACAACATATGTAAGATAGAAAACTAAACCCTGGGAATATACACAGATTAAAAAAAATCCCTGTCCCCAGGAGCTTACATTTTCTTAGGTCATACAAGATATGAACAGATAAATGAATTTAATGTCTCCTGTCAAGGGGTAAGAATGTTATCGATTTGTATTGACTTGTGGGACTTTCTAAGGTGGGGCAACATCCTAAGGTTTTGGATTGGGCTGAGATTAAAAGGAAAACTATGAAAGGAGAGAGTGTATATAGAGAGGACAAAAATGGTGTCTTCCTCCCCCCCCCCCAACATATACACACAAGCAGTGAGACCATAGGAGTACTGATAGTGATCTATGCAGTTTGCTTTCTCAAACCCACACTCCTCCTGGGACCTGGGAGGGTTGAAATCTAAAGCACCAAGCAGCCTGGTATGATTGTTTTTGCCTTTTGTTTGTTTGTGAATTCTTACTGAATGATACTCAGAAAGTCTGGGGGCGTGGGGGTGGGAAAGGAGGTCCTGGGAGGTCTTTCCCTCTCCTGTTGCCTTATTTCAGATGGTTGTTTCTAAGTTTTTTATTCTGTGAATAACTGCATCTCACTGATAAAGTACTGTTTCTCAGAAATAGCTATGATTGATCTTGGCTTTTGCATTTCCTGTGCCCCTTTGTTGAAAGCATGAGGGCAAAGGACATCTCTAAAAGTCACATAGGAGAAGTGACCATTCCTAGTGCTGGGTTGGGATCCAGCTCTCAGCCCGTTGTTAGCTTCCTCTCTAATTGGGGGCGTGATCATAAATAATTTACATGTTCTAAAGATAGAATTAGTATGAACTCAGGTTTTTTAAGAGTAGGTCATCCAGTTTGGCTTGAATATAGAGCACACCAAGGTAGGTAATATCAAATTCTAGAAAGGGAGGTTGAACCCAGATCGTAAAGACAATTAAATGCCAAGCTGAGGAGGTTTTGTCTTGTTGTTAAGTCTGCTTTTGAAGAGGACATCATGGGGGTAATGTCTTGACTTGTGTGT
This sequence comes from Gymnobelideus leadbeateri, assembly GCA_011680675.1. Classification (NCBI taxonomy): domain Eukaryota; kingdom Metazoa; phylum Chordata; class Mammalia; order Diprotodontia; family Petauridae; genus Gymnobelideus; species Gymnobelideus leadbeateri. The sequence continues at coordinate 85,300 of WOXC01007469.1, read as the reverse complement.
GAAATAGATTTAAGTGGGGGCGGAGCCAAGATGGCAGAGTAGAAACAGCATTTCCAATGTGCTCTGCCCCACACAAATTTCAAACAAATGTAAAAGGGGGCTCCGAACAACTTCTGGAGCCACAGCACCCACAGAATGGCACAGAGAAGCTAACCTCCTGCTGAGGATGGCCCAGCAGCCCTGCAGGGAGCGGCCAGCGCGGTGCTCTGAGAGATCGCAGCACAGCGCGCAGAGCTGAGCCCAGGTCCACAGTTTTAGCCCCAGGGTGGCTGGGCCTTCAGCCTGCTGGAGGAACCCCAGAACACCAGCAATTGTGGTGATTCCAGAACTATCAGCACAGATATGCCTAGGACAAAGTGAGAAGTTAGTGCCCTATGGACTTTGGGACCAGTATTTGGGGAATGCGTGGCTTCCTCCCCTGGGGGAGAAAAGCTGCTGAAGAAACAGCTGCACAGAAGGCATTTTACAGCATCAGTAGTGGCTCTAGCTCCTGGTCTGCGAACTGTAGGAAGATCCAGCAATCAGTCTGGGGGTTAATCTCTCTTGCTTTAAACTGCCTGGATCTGGATTGTGGTCTGGGGGAGAAGATTGGGGTGGGTATCCAACTTGCCAGAGTGGGTGGAGGCTTTACAGAGGCCACCCAACTGGCAGAAGTTGTGAAGACCCCACGTTTGGGCGGAAGCTCCCCTGTCTGGTGGCAGAGTCCTACTGTGGCAACAAGCCCAAAAATCAAGTAATTAAGTGGCAAGATGCCTAGGCAAATGAAACAAAATAAACAGAAAAGTTCAACATTGGACTCCTATTTTAGGGGCAAAGAGGCTCAAAGCATGGAGGAGGACTGTGAGGTCAGAACTCCTGCACCAAAGCCCCAAATGAAAATACAAGCTGGCTACAGGCCATAGAGGACCTTAAGAAGCAGATAAGAGAAGTGGGGGAAAGTTTGGGAAGAGAAATGAAAAAGATGCAAGAAAAGTATGAAATGACAGTCAACAGCCTGACTGAGGAAAATAACACCTTAAAAAATAGACTAACTCAAATGGCAAAAGAGGCTCAGAAAGGCAATGAGGAGAAGAATACCTTAAAAAGTCGAATTTGCCAGATGGAAAAAGAATCTCAAAAGCTCACTGAGGAGATTCATTCCTTCAGAGTCAGACTGGAGCAAATGGAAGCTAGAGACTTTATGAGAAATCAAGATACTATTAAACAGATCCAAACAAATGAAAGAATAGAAGGCAATGTGAAATATCTCATGGGAAAAACCATTGACCTGGAAAATAGATCCAGGAGAGATAATTTAAAAATTATTGGACTACCTGATATTCCAGAGGGCAAAAGAGCTGGGATTGAAGCCAAGGGTCACCTACCCAGCAAAACTGAGTATCTTGTTTCAGGGGAAAATATGGTCATTTAGTGGACTTTCAAGCATTCTTGATGAAAAAACCAGAGTTGAATAGAAAATTTGACATTCAGATGCAAGAAGCAAGAGATGCTTGAGAAGGCAATCAAGGAAAAGAAATCAAAAGGAACTTATCAAAGTTGGACTATTTACATTCCTACATGGAAAAACAATAACTGTGTTTGATGAAACCTCTCTCATTATGAAAATAATTGAAGAAGGGTACATGGCATATGTTCACAGGTATACATGGATAGAGGGCACAGTTTGAATTTGATGGGAAGGGATGATTATTTTTTTTTTTGGAGGGCAATTGGGGTTGGGTGACTTGCCCGGGGTCACGCAGCTGGGTATTTGTTTGTGTTTTGGGTGTCTGGGGCCGGATCCGAGCTCGGGTCCTTCTGGCTCCGGGGCCGTTGCTCTGCTTGCTGAGCCACCTAGCTTCCCCAAGGAAGGGATGATTCTTAAGGGGTGAAGTCAAGAGGTGAGAGAGGAAAGTGGCAAGAGGAGATGGAGAGAGACAGGGTAGGGTAAACTATCTCATGTAGAAGAGGAAAGGGGAAGTAGTTGCAGGGGAGGGGAAGAACAGGAAGGCAAAAAGGCAAAAGCATATTCTCATTGAAGTTGGCTCAAGGAGAGAATCACATACATACTAAATGGATTATCTTACCCTCACTCTCCTGAGTAGGGGAAAGGGGGATGAGAGGGGGGATGATGGAGGGGAGGGCATTCTGGGGAGAGGGGAGGTTGGAAGTACCCACTATCAAAGAGGGACAGCATCAAAGTAGGGAATGGACCAGGTGGGAGGTGAGACAGGTGGGAGGGAAATATAAGCAGTCTTTTACAATATATCTACTATGGTAATGTTTTGCATAGATATACATGTACAACACATACTGAATTGCTTATCTTCTCAGAAGGAGTGGGTGACAAGGGAGAAAAGGAATGGATCTGAAAATCAAAGTTTTAAAATTAAATGTTTCATAAGATGTCCAGGCAGTGGGGCTCAGAGATTCACCTTGCCCTAACGGCAAAGTCGAAGGGGGTATGGGAGAAGATATGGGAGAGAGCAGATTGAATGAGGGGATATCTAGTGGGACTGCTATTCTGGGGTGGTGGATAGGGAAAAAAATGGGGGAAAAATGTAACTCATAATCTGGTCAAAATGAATGATGTAAACCAGAAGTTAATAAAGCATTTGTTTAATTTAAAAAAAATCGCAAATATAAAAAAAAAAGAAATAGATTTAAGTAAGGCAGAGCTGCACAAATTCATCAGTCTCATTCTGTCTTCCTGAGTTATCTAAGGCCAGTAGTAAGACAAAAGTCAGGAGAACTGGCAATGGCCTGGGATGCAGTGGATGACCTTGTCAGCTTCAATGTCTGACCAAGCTCTAAGTGCTTCATAGAGCCTGCTTCATGGCTGTTGGAACAACATTCTAAATGGTGGATGCTCTTATCCTTCTAGACATCTCCATAAAGCACCAATGGGTTGAGGCCTCAACTTGGTTTAGTCCATCTGCTGAATGGTTTTGCCATGGTGTGGCTGCTATGCATGGTACAACTTCTTGGAACCACAGATAAGAGTTGGGTGAAAAGGTGATAAGCAGCCCTAAAAGGGCACCAGAAGTGCAAGTCTTCCTGAACACCCCACACGCCTCTGATGTTTTTGGTTTTTGGAGAAGGGGAACAACTTGGTCAGACCTATGCATTATTTCTGTATGTTGTTTTCTTAGTGGTTTTCATGTCCAGGTGTCACAGCTGTCTTTGTCTTTGCCCCTTTCAATTATTAATGTTGATAAGAGTTGGAAAAATTTGCCATTTACACTCACAACTGCTACTATCCCATTTTATAGATGAGATATCTGTGGTAGAGAGAAATTTAGAAACTTAACCAAAGTGTGGTAGAGGTAGTAGAGTCAAATCCAGCTCTTCTGCCTTAAAATTCCACTGTCCTATTCGCTGTGCAACACTGTTTTCTCAGACCCCATCAAATGTATATTAAGATATAATAAATTACCCACTGTACTACAGGATCCATCACCCGTACACAAGATATACTGCTATCCAGGGTCGCTGTTGGGGCAAAGTTTCTGGGGACTATGTCATACTATTTCATACATTATGTGTCATCAAAGAAGCGACGTCTAGGATCAGATATCTGGTATTGCTACCTTTGGGGGGTTGGAGACAAGAAAGAGCTGAAATATGAAAAAAAGCATTTAATTGATATTCGAAACCAAAAACAGTTGTGAGCATTCTCACCAAAAATGATAGTGAAGAAGGATCTAAGTCCTCTGTAAATAGCTTTGCCTTCCATAGCCTCAATATGGCAGCTCAGGGAGCTGTGATAAGGAGCTAAGAGGTGGGGCAGGGGTAGAAGGAGCAGGACACAGAAAAGAAAGAATTTTTTTCAGTTTATAGATTTTAAGGACATTTTGTAGTAAAAAATTTCACAAGCTAGTAAAAAAAAATTCACCATGGGGGCAACTAGATGGCACAGTGAATAGAGCACTGGCCCTGGATTCAGGGGACTTGCATTCAAATTCAGCCTCAGACACAACACAGACACAGACACAGATACACACACACACACACACACACACACACACTAACCATGTGACCTTGGGCAAATCACTTAAACGAAAAGAAAAAACCCAAACAAAAAAATCGACCATGGACTTATAGTTGGGAAACACTGGTCATATGGCAAGCTGGTCTCACTAGAGTGAAAAGCTCTGTGTTACCTTGGGTCAGTTTCTTACATTCGGTAATTCTCACTTCTCCATTCCTAAAGGGAGGCTAATAATACCTTACCTTTTTTTCTACCTCACAGAGATCCTGTGAGGACAAACTAACAGATGTGTCCATGGTTTGAGCTCTTTAGAAAAAAAAAAGATTATATAAATATAGAGAAACAAATTATAAAAAGAAATTCTGCTTATATCCATATGTCCTCTTTATGAAAGAAAAAATTGAATTACAGAGAAATAGTTTGAGCAAGAAAATGCATATTGTGATGTAAGAATACTGGGCCTGGGTATCAGGAGCCCTGTGGTTCAAAGCCAGCTTTGACATTAACCTAGTTGTGTGATTGATATTGGGTAATTCACTTACCCCCATAGGACTCCATTTCCTTATCTGTAAAATGAGGGGTTTAGGATCAAGAATCATATGAAAATATTCTAATGAATCCATACACTTTTTAATTTACAAGTTCCCATCAATGAAGCAGATAGCCACCCATCTATGCCTGCCCATCCTGCACTTTTCTATGTCCTCCTAAAAGTTTAATACAGGGGTTCATTTAATGTGCTGGAGGCCATCTCAATTTCTAGGTTATGGGTGGAGGGCTTTGGTTTGTCCACTTGCCATCCCTAGTTCTTGCCATATAACTACTCCATCTTCTTTTTCTATCACACATTTCCCTGATGTCTTTGACTTCTGTTCTCAGTCAGGCTAAACATCATACCTATTATGTTCCAGACACTATGATCATCACTGAGGATACCAAAAGAAGCAAAAGATAATATCTGTCCTCAAGGAACTTAAAATCTGATGAGGGAGACAAGCAAACAAATATGCATAAGCAAGTTATTTATGGGCTAAATAGAAAGTAAATAAGAGAGTGATAGTACTAGAAATAAGAGGGTTAGGAAAGATTTCTTGTAGAAGATGGAATTTTAGTTGGGACTTGAAGGAAGCCAAAGAAGTTCATAGGTAGAGATAATGAAGGAGAGCATTCCAGACATGGGGGACAGTCAGAGAAAATTCCCAGAGTCAAGTGGAATGATCAAAGTTTTTCCTTTTTTCCATATTGTAACCTGCTCATAGCCATCATACCCCTTTCCATTGCTATACGAGTGATAATCATTTTTAATTCTTTGAAGACAGTTGTGTTCCATGTCCCACTGCCAAAGTCCATTAGCATATCATTGCATTATGTTAAATTCCATTTGTGGTAGGCAATATATCCCCTGCCTTGTGGGCTGCATTAGTTCTTTTCCTTAAATGGTACTTTAATTGTCCTTGAATCTTATCCTAGTGCTCAGAGTACTAAGGCTTGGGCTATTGATATGACTTTCTGCAATGAGGGGCTTAAGCTGGGCCCTGAAGCTTTGGGCTACAAACTCACCAACACTGGAAGCTATGTTCAATTGAATCAAATTAATGTCCTCATTTAATATCCTTGATGAATATCTTACCCCTGCTATGGATAAGTAAATCTCCTATTGTTAACTGCTAAATGTTCCATGGATGTAATTTTTCCTTTCATAAGGCTAAATTCTCATAGGACTGGCCTGACTCAGATCTTTCCTATAATACTATTCCAACGCATTCTACTCATTCTCATTCCCCACTGTTCCATGGATATCTATCATTTGCTGGATCATCTTCTATATATCCTGTGGTGTGGGAATCACAAAAAAAACATAAGACTTGATCCCTGCCCTTAGAGAGCTCTAGGGAATGATTCATAGAATTATGCTACATAATCACAGGAGAAGGTATGAAAAAGGAAACTATTTCTATGTTTAGTTTAAGAAAAAAAAGATGGTAGAATGATAGATGAATTTAAAAATAAAGCAAATCTAAAATGAAAACAAAAACTGTGACTTTGGGCAAATCACATGATATCAATTTCCTTATTTATAAAAAGAGAGAACTGGGCTAAATGATCTCTAAAGTCCTTTTTTCTGGCTCTAATGTTTTATGATATGATTCCTAATCTGATGGTCTGCAACCATGCAATATAAAGATTTTTTTTTCAGTTCCACAGTCTGTAGAAGGAATTGTTGACCTTTGTTGTATCATGGACTTTTTTGTCTGTCTGTTGAAGCCCTTGGACCCTTTAAGTTCATCCTTTTAAATGCATGAAATGAAATATATTGGAATACAAAGGAAATCAATTCTACTGATGTAGTTATATGCACATCATACATGCATGCATGTATGTATATATGTACAAAAGAAGTTCATAGACCCCATGTTTAGAGCCCCATGCACAAGAATCTTTCCTTCAGATCATGAATACCAGTGCAGTCCTTGGGCTATCTTTTGTTCCTCTTGCTTGCCAATGTATTCATAACACTGTAAAGAATGCCAATGATGATGACAATATAATCCAACAAATTCAAAGTTTCTAAATTGGAGTTTCTGAAACTTTTTTGTGTTATATACTCCTTGGGCAGTTTGGAGACGTCTATGGACCATTTCTCAGAATAATATTAATTGCACAAAATAAAATATATAGGACTATAAAGAAAACTAATTATATTGAAAAACAGTTACTATGATATCATTGAGGTTTTTTTAAGTTCATAGACCTTATGCTGTATACATAGAGGATAGCTTTAACATGACTTATTTTAAAAGATAGTTTTTTAGAATAGGTTGAAGATGGGTTAAAATAGGAATCATCAGGGGTGGCTAGGTGGTGCAGTGAGTAAGAGTGACAGCCCCAGAGTCGGGATGATCCAGGATCAGTTCCAGAATGACTGGCTGTGTAACCTTGAGCAAGTTACTTAACCCCAATTGCTTTTAAAAAAAATAAATAAAATAGGAGTCATCAATATATGAAAAGTGAGGTGTCAAAGTTCTGACGGCTTTCTGATAAAGATTGGTGGGATCAACTGAGGAAAAACTAATTTCCTTGGGTATGGCAGGTGGGTAGGTAGGAATAGTAATATAATCTTTTTTTCTTCTACTACTACATTATGGAAAAACATTTTAATTTTAGAATAAAATAAGTATTTTTTAAAAAGCATTGCAAAGGCATTGTTTAATATATCATCATTTTTCAGTAGTTAGAGCTAGAAGGAGCCTTGGAGATAAGCTAGTGTAAACTTCATTTTACTCATGGGGTAACTAGACACAGTTTAGTGATACACTCACTATTAAGGAAGTAGTAAGTAACAAAGCTGGGGTTCAAACATGGTTTATGGCATTCTCATTCACTATGGGATGCTCATTCCACTAGACACAACAATTTTGGGAAGGAAGGAATGCTGGCATCAGGCTCAGTCTTGAAGGGCAACAACTGACAGTGTCTCATGCCAGGATCATAGATGTAATTGGTTGGTTCTGTTGGGTCTAGTCTTTTAAGAAGAAGTTGCCAGTAACCGGTCTGTGGTGAAAGGATGCTACCCTAGTACAGAAGATGAACGCAGCAAATTTTCTTTTCTTAATAGGTTATTTGAAAAAAAATTTGATGTGAACCTTGATTTCAACCTTAATTTTGAACAGTTGCCTGGAGACTTTGAAAGGCACAGTTATTTGCCTCTAGTCATACAGGTAAGTATGGTAAGTTAGGAACTGAATTTTCCTCTTCCTGATTCCAAGATTGTCCGTTGATCTATATAGCACTGTCCTTGATCTAAATCATAGATTTGGAACTTAAGGGACTTTGACATTACTCTAGTGCTATACTCTCATTCTTTAGACAAGGAAACTGAGGCCAAAGAAATGTCAATGACTTGCCCAAAGTCATGGAGTAAAAATACCGGCTTTTTAATCTATATCATCTGACTCCAAAAATCTAGCACACTTCATTGATAGTGGTTGTCAGGGGCAGGGAAGAACCTTTGGTACCATATAAAGTGCATATGGGGGATGTTGGGGGAGCAGGAGGGAGAAAAGTGTTGCTTCAGAACAATCCTGCCCTCACTGGGATGGGTCACTTAACAGCAGCAGTAGAATAAGGTCATGCTTTGGGACCATACTGGGGAGTGACACAAGATCTGGGACTCAAGCAACCTGACTTGCTCATAGCTGTCTTGCTTACAGTGCTTGGATCTGACCCCCGGCTGCTGTGTATAGATTCCCTAAGGTTCCCTGCATAACTCCTTAATTTAAGAGCATACTGGAGGTGGGGGTGGGGGTGGGAATCTCATTCAGTGTTTATGGGTATGTTTATTTCCAGGTCTCATAAGGATCACAGGTCATAGTTCTATATTTTTTGATGATTTGCAAAGTGCTTTCCTCATAGCAACCCTGTGCTATAAGTAGTGTGAGGGTAATGGTCCCCCTTAAAGATGACTGAACTTCAGAAACATTGTCACTTAGCTAGGGAATGTCAGATCTGGTGTTGAAACCTTGGTTACCTAACTCTGAGCCCCGAACATTGTCCACTGAACCACACCACTGCCTGTCTGGAGCTGTAGTGCCCACCAGAGCAGGAATTTGGGCAGAGACTGAGCCAGTGATGAGAGCAGACTCATTGTCAGACTCATCTGTCTACTGGACATCTGATACTCCCAACTGAGGTCTTACCATTTGCTGATAAAGGCAGTTGGGTGATGCAGTGGACAGAGTGCCAGACCTGAAGTCAAGAAGACTCATCTTTGTGAGTTCAAATGTGGCCTCAGACACCTACTACCTGTGTGACCCTGGACCAGTCACTTAACCCTATTTGCCTCAGTTTTCTCATCTGTCCAATGAGCTGGAGAAGGTATGGCAAACCACTCCTGCCAGTATCTTTGCCAAGAAAACGCATAATGGGTTCAAGAATACTCAAATACCACTGAAATGATTTAACAACAACAAACAATAACCCTGAACTTCAGTTTGCATTTAACTTTCTTGGTTTTCTGGTCCTGACTGGTCCTGTCTTGCCATACTCATTCTATCTCTGTTTCTGTATATTGGTTCCTATATAGATCCGGCCTGAGCTCCCAGACACACTTCTGCTGACCCTGCCACCATGACAGCTCCAGTGTCTGCTTGGCTCTTTTATCACCACATTTTCATCTCTCCTTCTATTCTAACACTCAGTTTCCTCCCTCCTCTGCCTCCCCTATGTAACAAACAACTGTTCTCCGTCCCCACAGTGATTAAGCCTTGCCTTTGCCAATGATATTTGATGGGACGTGACAGCAGCCAGCTGCATGCCCCCACAGCTCAGCCCTGGGATGGGTGGCCACAGGTTGTTCATCTGTATGGTATATTCATGGAAATTTGGCCCGAGGACTCAGGAAATATATTGAGAAACTGATCTTTTACTTGCACCTCTGAAATTCCCCTTCCTGGGAGCAGGGCCAAGTGCACAGCATCCATGTGTCTTCATTTCTTTTTTGCACATTAAAGAGATTGATGACCTTCTGCTCCTAGGGTGGAAGGGGGTGGAGGAGGTTGAGCTCACTGTAGGCTAGATGTGGAATAGAAAAGAAATGTGTGTGAATGTTTATCTAAAGACTGTGGATAAAAGGCTAGTAGCCAAGATATAAACAGAGGATTATCATGGTAATGAGCTGTTAGGTGTCTCAATGGACTGAGGGGCCAGGCCTGGAGTCAGGAAGACTATCTGACCCCAGGCTCTTACTAGCTGTGTGACTCTAGGCAAGTCACTTAACCCTATTTGCTTTGGTTGCCTTACTGGTAAAAGGAGCTGGAGAAGGAAATGGCAAACCATTTCAATATCTCTGCCAAGAAAACCACAAATGGGGTCAGGGAGAGTCAGATGGGATTAAATAACAGCCAAGATAAACAGAAGATTATGATGGCAATGAGGAAGTTAAGAAGAGCAGAGGCCTTGTCTTCATGTAAAAGCTTCTAGAAGAGAGAAGAGAAGAAAAATGACCAGAAAAGAGTTTGTCTGAGGACACTGGAAATAGACTATTCTCCATAATAAAAGCAATAGACATTCATATACATTTAAGGTTTGTAAAGCACTTTACACTCATGACCTCATTTGGATCTCACAGCAACCCTGTGAAGTGGTTGCCTTGCAGGCACGATTCTGGTTTTGCAGGTAAGGAAACTGAGTTTCGTAGAAGTTACGTGATTTGCTCATAGTTTAACAAGCAGCAATTCTCAGAGAACAGGTTTGAACCTAGTCTTTCTGTCCTTAGGTCCTACACTCCTCGTGTTGTGCTGAATCTAACTTCCAAAAAGGAAATCTTTAGGGCTCTTCACTCATTTATGTAAGTGTATACTGTAGTATTATTACAGGGGGAAATAGCAACAAGTAATTGGAGTAGGTGAATGGAATGGACAAACTCTGTGTTGTAAGAACCAAGGCTTCAAAAAGAAACTTGCATTGACTAATGGAAAAGGAACTCACCCAGGGACACCATTATTGCCAGAACAAGAAACAGCTCTCCACTTAGCAACAAACACTGAAAGCATCCAGACACATTGAAACCAATTGGTTTTCCTCCTCCATATGCCCCAAAGAGTGCAGGATCTTTTAGGTCCAAAAATCCAGACCACCACTAACTGTATGATGTTTTTCTCTATCCGGGACAAATATAGGAAGTATATATTCATGGTATCTCAAGACTGTCTGACTTCCTTGTAACTTCAGTGCCAAAATAGTATCCTGTTCAGAGGAAGCATTTAATAAATAGTACTTCTATTGAGTTTTTTCTCTTCCAATTCTCCCTCCCTCCTTCCTTCTCTCTATTTCTCTCTCTCTCTCTCTCTTTCTCTCTCTCTCTCTCTCTGTCCCTCTGTCTCTGTCTCTCTGACTTTGTAACAATATGTCTCTATCTTTCTATCTCTCTTCTCTTTCCCCTATCTCTCTGTCTCTCTGTCCCTCTGTCACTGTCTTTGTCTCTGTCGCTCTCTTATCTCTGTCTGTGTCTCTCTGTCCCTCTCTCTCTTTCTCTCCCCCTTGGAATCATAGGACCTAGATTCAGCTGTGTGCTCTGCCATTTTCAGTCTGTCTGACCTTGGACAATCATAACTCTCTATGGACTTCAGTTTCCTTATCTGCAAAGTAAAAGAATTGGCCTATATGATCTTTAAAGTCCCTTCCAGATTTACTTCATCCCCTTTCCCCTTCTCCTCCTCTTTCCTCTTCTCTTTTCCTTAACTTTCCCTTTGCTCTTTCCTTTTTCTTCTCCCTTACTTCCTTTTCCCCCTCCCCCCTCTTTTTGTCACACCTCTCCTCCTATTCTTTTCCCTTTTCTTCTCTCCTCTCCCCTCCTTCCCTCTCTTCTTCTTAACCTTTAAATATCTAATTTGGCAAGTCCAAGCAAACCTTGCACTCTATTTTTCCTTCCCTAGAAAGCCACCCCCACTGTCCTATTTTTTCCTTTCCTGGACATCTGCCTGGGGAAAATAGAGATTTCACTGATTACTTCCTGGAGCTGGACTTTAGATGAGCCTGCACTACTCTGGCATAGAGAATATAGCAGCTGGTCTCTGGGGAGGACAGTAAGCTGACCCTGGAGAATCATTGTTGGTGAGCAGGTCCAAATCTGAGGAAACAGGGACCAGTAAATGGGCTATCTGGGGACTAGGGTCAAAACCCAACAAGCTCAGGATAGGCCATGCTTGAAAAAAAAAGTTTCCTATTTTTATTTTTTTTTCTCAATTACAAGTAAAAAAAAATTAACATTCATTTTAAAAAAATTCAGTTCCAAATTCTTCCCCTTTCCTTCCCCTCTCCTTGAGAAAGCAAGCAATTTGATATAAATTATACATGTATAGTCATACAAAACATTTCCTTATTAGCTATGCTGCAAAAGAAAACACAGAACCCTACCCCCCCCAAAAAAAAAAAACACAAGAAAAATGAAGTTGAAAAAGTATGCTTCAATATGCATTCAGACTCTATCAGTTCCTTCTCTGGAGGTGGATAGTATTTTTTGCCTTAAGTCAATAGGCCATACTTCTTAGAGGACAGGCTGAACTTCTTAATAGATTACTGGAAAATTTTTTGCCTGGACAAGTGAAATTTCTCCTTTCAAAAGTACTTCCTGACTCAAAGGTTTACATAGAGAAGTACATTATATTCAATTGATCCCCATGAAGCAAAAGGAGAAAAGAATATTAAAAGGAGGAAGAACTGGACTAAGCCCTCATAGAGTTTTGGCTAAGGGAAAACACTATCTCAGCCTCAGTTGAAAGGACAGTAGCCTAAAGAAAGCCAAGGGTTAATTAAGCACAACCTCTAAATTATATCCTTAATGAGGAAAATCCATTAAGATCATTAGAGATGAGCAGAACTTTGTCTGGAACAGTATTCTAAGCCCCACTTGAGCCAGGGAAATGGGTTATAGAAATATTCCATCAATCCTAGGTGCTTGTACTTAGGATATGTTACAGCTTAACACAGAATATTACCTTAGAAATTGTTGAGACCCGTGTCTCCTAAACTGATTTGGTCAGGAAACACTTTAGGACTTGAAATCCAGTGTTCAAACTCAAAGATATTGGTGCAGGAGATCTTGCTCCTGGTATAAAAGGAGGTCGGGGAAATTTTGGAATAAAAGAAAAAATGCAGAGGTAGCATGGTATAGTGGAGAACTCTCTGGATACAGAGTTAGAAGACCTTGGTTTCATTTCTAGGTGCATGACTAGAGTGGGGTGTTGTTGAGGTGGAGGAGAGATTAAAGAAAATATGGGAACCACGAAAAAAAAAAAAGATGTCCGTTAAATTAGAGTCTGATATTGGACCAGAGGAAAGGAGAATGCCAGGAATTGTCTGAAATTCATCTTAGAGTTTAAGACAGTAAATTTCTTCAAAGAATTCAGATAAAGTATGGTCTTTGATAAAGGTAGGATGATCACTTCCTCTGATTAGTCATTTTCTCAAGGAACCTCTAGTTTAAGAAAAGTGCCCAGGCCAACCATGTTCACTCCTTTATTCCTCTCCAGCCCCTATTTCTGACTCTGTACTTCATTTTTCACCATGCTCCTCATTCTCAAACTCCTTTTATGTGTAGTCTTTTCACTAGAATGTAAGCTCTTTGAGGGCAGGGATGTTCTCTATTTTTGCTTGTATTTGTATTCGTTGACCTTAGTACAGTACTTGGCATATAGTAAACATTTAATAAATATTTGTTAAGTCAACTTGGTGTAGCACCAACACAATATTCACAGCACCTACAGTGACTGTGAATATGCAGGCACAGTTCTGAATTGAAAAATATCATAGACTCTTCATATAGAAGACAAAGCAAAACATTTATTCAGATACCAGAAAGCCAAATCCTAACACCAGGAAACTGAATCCATCATAGTAACAAAGGTAATACACCATAGCGCATCAGGGAGCCATGGCATCCCAAAGCCTTCCCACAAACAATCACAAGCCTAACTGTTTGCTTACCTGCTATCCTATCTCTCCCACCATTTTGCTGCTCTCAGTCCTGCCTTCCTGTGGGCTTGCTCCACCCTTCAGCAAGCTCCTCCCTCCACAGGCTTCATGTGATTACATTTGGCCTATTAGGGGGCAGGAACAGTCTTCAAATTCCCTTAGGCCTATTAAGGGACAGGGAAGATATTCAAATTCCCATTACACTCAGGTATCTTGCAGAGATTTTCTTCTATAATTCTGGTCTAGACCAGAGAATCTTTGAGCACCCTTGCAACTCTGATTATCTGATTCCCATGGTCTAAAATTTGATAGGGAAGACAGTCCAAGAGGGATGGGAAGCTCTCAAGGATGAAATTCTGAAGACATGAACAATTATGATAAGAAGGGAAAAGGGAGCTGTTTAAGAGAAATGATATAGATTTACAATGTTTGTTGGCTAACTGAGATCCCAAAAAGACATGTACAGAAATAGGAAGGGGGCAGTAACTAAGGATTCATTCAAAAGGAGTATGGTTCTGTAGGAATAATGCCAGGGAAATCAAAGTTCAGAATAAGGACATCCAAAAAGGGAGTGTGTGTGTTTGTGTGTGTGTATTCATTAATTGTTGAGGCAAGAGAGCAGTGTCATATTGTGAACAAAGTTCTAGATTTAGAGTTAGAGGAGGGCCTTCATTCAAATTTCACTTCTGTTACTACCTGTACAACTTTGGGCCAGTTATTTAACCTCTATTTGCCTCAGTTTCCTTCTCTGTAAAATGAAGAGGTCTCTGAGGTTCCTTCCTGTATTGCTTCTTATAATCTCATGAAAATCTGAGAAAGAAAACTCATTGTAGATGGAATCATGATAAGGGATGACAGAGAGAATGAGTAAGCATTCAGCTCTTACTTGCTATTTTATTTTTCTACCATGGAGATAAAAAAATAATTGGACTAGGGTGAATAGAGAATCAAGAGTCAAGATAAATAAGATGGCAAAAGGAAAATTAGGGGTGTTCAATGAGTTAAAATAGTTAAGCCCATATAAATTACATCCCAGTGTTCACCAGTTCTGTAGTCTGTCTGGCACAGATGATGGTTTAGAACCAGACATTTCAATAGAAGAAGACTTTATGTACTTTATATATCTCAACAACTAATAACAATGATAGAGACCAAATAGACTCCTAGGATACAGATGCCTCCCATTATAATAATACTGCTACCCAGGCTGCTAGCCTACTGATTCAGGTTTAGGAAGGCAGAACTGTAGTTCTGATGAGCATAGCTGTATATCATCAACTAGCACTGGTATAGGGTCAACTTAACAAGTCACAAAGGATCATGGACTATTGTACACACATATAATGTCTCCAGTCAAACCCTTGAAACTGCAACATGTCCAGCTGAATTATAAAGTGAGTGTTTACTCATGCAATATGTGGTATGTTCATTTTGTTCTTGTTTTATTAGTATTTTTTTTCTTGCTATGTTTATTTCCTTTTTATCAGTATTTTGCGTGTATTTTCTACACAAATATAGTTTATTGCTTACACTTAGTTCTGTTAGCCATTTGCACAAAATCTGGCTATTTTGCATAGTCTATTGATGCTATTGCTATTTTAATTTTGTTTTCTATTATGTATACTTGTTTGTTTAATAAGGCTATAAGTGTATTGGTGAGACATATGCCTCTCTTGCATGAAATTTTGACCTTTGACCAGTGAAACTGTTATTGAGTAATGCTCTGTAGTGTACTAGGTCTATTGCATGCATTATTGATGCATATTTACTGTGAATGACACACTGCTACCTGGGATGCAGAATGTTGACCTGGAAGAAAACACAGTCTTCTATTAACAGATAAATATGTTAAGTCTTATAAGAGTCCAAAATCATGGCTAATCAATGAGTGGCCTCATGTACCTGTTGTCTTAAAATCATTCTCTAGTTACTTTGTGTATAGACATCATGCATTTCCTATAGGATTTTAAGCTTTTCCAAGATGAGATTGTATTTTCTTTTTTTACCTATTGTTCAGAATACTCAGTACAATGAAACAGGTGAAAAAGACATTCAATACATAATTATTGAATTTATAAATGAAATCATGAAGTAACAGAGATTGTTTTGTTTCTTTTTTCCCCTCAATATTCCTAAAGAAAATAAAAGACAAAGGTGACATTAAGCAAATGAAACATAAAATTTAAAAGGCAATAGAAGCATTTGCAAATACTATGCAGAAAAATTCATTATTTTTTCAACTGAAAGGAACATAAGTCAAGTTCCTTAATTAATACCATTTGGAATAAAGACATGCATTTTTTTAAACCTCTGAACTCATTCATCAACTAATCAGATAGAATTCATAGGTTTAGATTCCTTTTATTATTCATATATTTCTGTATTTTGTACATGTCTCATTGTATATATTATATATATTCAACTTCTCATGTGTTTTGATACTAATTTATAGGCACTTTGCAGTTTTCAAAGGTCATCAAAAATCATTGTCCTGTGTCATTTTAATTTTTATATGTGAACACAACGCACTGCTAAAATGCTTTTTCATTCATTTGTTCATTCATTCCTGCCTTCATTCATGTCATCCTTACAGACACCTCATGAGCAGGCAGACAAAGTATCATTATCCCTATTTTATACACGAGGAAACCAGTACTGGGAAAAGTCTCATGATTTTACCAAGGAAGGAAGGAAACAATCATTTATTAGGTGTGTATTATGTGTCAGGAATTATGCTAAGCCCTCAAGATACAAATAAAAGCAAAAAGATAGTCTCTGCCTTCAATAACCTTACATTCTGATGGGGAAAGATATACAAAAAGAAACTGAAAAGCAGTGAGGGGAGCGGGAAGAAAGGATGAAAATACCTATCATGGGGGTATCGGTTTGAAATCCAGAAGGAAACAAGGCAAGGAAGGGATTGAAGGAAGGCAGGTCTGAGGGCCTCCACAAAAAAGAACAAATGTTAGTTAAGTGATAGAGCTTAGACTTAAATACAAGTCTCCTGACTATAATTCTATCATTTTTTTTCCTTCATAGCACACCTCCTCTTGATTAAAATAGTTCTTTGATCAACTATGAATGACTTAGCTCTTCTCAGCAATACAATGATCCAAAACAGTTACCAAGGACTCAAGATGGAAAATGCTCTCCACATCCAAAGAATTGATGGACTCTGAATACAGATCGAAGCACACTATTTTTACTTTTTTCTTTTGGTCTGTTTTTTCTTTCGTGACTGTGACTAATATGGAAATATGTTTTACATGATTGCACATATATAACATATCAAATTGCTTACCATTTTAGGAAAGGAGGAGGGTAGGGAGGGAGAGAGGGAGAAAAATTTAGAACTCAAAATTTGGTGAAAATGAATGCTAAAAATTGTCTTTACATATAATTGGAAAAAAACACTATAAAAAAAGAAAATTGCATTTTTCTATTGAGCAACATGTGCAATTTCATCATCATTATTCCAGAGAAGAAAGCATGGAATATTGCACTGATGTCTGTATTGGGAGTCAGAAGGCCTTGGTGTAAGTCCAGGATCTGGCTTCATGAGGCAGAATGAGTTGCCTGTTGTTAAAGGAGTTCACACAAAGGCTGGATGAATATTTATTGCAGAGGTAGGAACATAAAATCTTAGGCTTTAAAGCTATCTTGGTAATGACCCACTCCAAGATCTACAGAAGATTCATGAAAAAGGAGATAGTGACTTAATGACTGCTAAGCATGTCCTTCCTGCTCTGTTATTATTATTTTTGACTCTTCTCCTTTTTTGGAAATGAAGAAAAATTTTAGTTCTTGGAGGGTAGAAACTGATTTTTGTTTTGTCTTTTTATTTCTAGTGCATGGCAGAGTGCTTTGCATACAGTAGGTGCTTAATAAGAGCTTGTAACTTTGGATTGGGATAGATTGCCTGGGCATTCATTTGCTTTATATTCTCAGCCCATTTGCTGTAGATAGGCTTTATTATCATCTGCTAGTGAAATGACTACAACCCACATGCCCAAACAAACCTGCTAGAAAGGGCTTCCTCATACAGCAGCTACTGATGTCAGTGCCTAGCACAGTGCCATGTGCATTGTAAGTATTTAATGAATGTTTGCCTGTTTAAATTGTCACTGAATTGAGCACCCATAAGACCAAGTAGTTAGATGCCCATTGATTGGGGAAAAGCTAAACAAATTGTTGATACATGTGATTGAATGAAATGATGAGTGCAATAGAATATTACAAGGCAAACAAATCTTCCTAAACATATTATTCACCCTTATTATGGCTTCATTCCCTCTACTCCTCAATACTCTCTGTTCTGCTCTGACTTCACTTTCTTCTCTTTATTATCTCACCTTATTGTTAGTCATTTTAACTCAACACTCTTCTTTAACATTAATTCCTTTGCCTCTTGTCATATTGCTCTTTATCTCTTGCCACACCACAGCCCTAGACTATTGTCACCATCTACCTCCTCTATTCTTACTCACTGGAAGAAGTCTCACAACCATGCTGATTGGGTCCTCTACAAGAGCCCTGCCTTTCCTCTCAACTGAGGACCCTATGTCTTACTTTACTGAGAAAATTGAAGCCATCCTATATGAATTCCCTCTTTTTTCCTTCCTCTTTATCTCAAATTTTCTTAACTTTATCTCCCAATTGTTTCTCCTTTCCCCTAGGATCTGAAAATGAAATGGCCCTTCCTTTTTTTTTTAAAGACAATCCTCTGTATATATAGATTTGATCTCATTCTGATTAAACTCAGACATGTCACATTTCTCTTTCTAATCTTCACTCTTTACCTATCTTTTGATTCCTTCTCTGTTGCCTTCAGACATGCCCAGTCTCCTCTATCCTAACAAAAAGCCAAACACCAAAATCAAAATCTTTCATTAGATCCTTTTATTAAACTACCATCCCCTCAAGCTAGCTATAATTCTCCTCCCTTTCTCAGCTACATTCTGTGTAAAAGCTGACTTCTTAGTGATTCCAAATTCTATTTTTTCATTCTCTCCTTAACCCTTTGCAATCCGGCTTCCAACTTCATCTCTTCAAAGTTATCAGTAATCATTTGATTGCCAAATCTGATGATCTTTTCCAGTCACTCACTTTCTCAACCTATATACTGCATCTGAAACTGTTGACCACCATTTCTTCATGTTAAGCAGTTAAGGGAAGAGAGACATTGTGTTGAATGGCTGCACTTTTCTCAGTAGAGTAATAGTCAGGGTCTTCAGCTGAGAGAGCATGGAAAAAGAAGAGAAAAGGAGGTTTGGAATAGCTTCTATTGGGAGTGAGGTAAGGAATCGATTAGTGACGAATAAAAAGACCACCTTATTGCAGTAAAAGCCCAGTTGAAGTTGCAGAACTCCCATTTTTACTGTGCCCAGGAAGTGTGGCCATATAATTTCCTTCTTTCCTATTCATTTGCATGTGAATAGAAGCAGAAAGGGCAGGTTGTGGGAATAATCTAAGCCTGAGGTTTGGCAAGAAATGAATTGTGATAGGACCAGAAGAGCAAGAAAATGAAGAGAAGATGAGAGAAGAGGCTGACAAAGTACTGGGTACTTAAATGTTCCTGCCTCAGTCATTTATAAAATGAGCTGGAAAAGAAAATGGTAGAATACTCTAGAATCTTTGCTAAGAAACCCCCAAATGGGGTCACAAATAGCTAGACACAACTGAAATAACAACAAAATCCCTAAAATTACCCTTCCTGAACCAATGTGCTCCTCCCTAGCTACCATTTCTCCAATTAAAATAGCTTTTTGAGGCCTTTTGTTTTTGTACTTATAACCTCTGTGATTAGCATAATGCTAAGTGATGTGTGTGTGTGGGTGTGTGCATGTATATGTATATAGATAGAGATAGAGAGATAGAGATAGAGCTACTCCATCTCTATTTATCTCTCTGTCAACTCAGGGCATATTCTCCCTACCCCTACTGGAACTGGTGGATTGGGTCCTTAGAGTAAGGCTGACTATATTTCCTCCTCAAAGTTCTAGGGGTAAACCCCCAAGGATAGGAGGGGAAGGGTTCTCTAATATTATCCCTCTCAAGCTCCCACAAAAATATTCCTCCCAATATCAATTGCCAATAATTACTGCCCCAATATCAGTATGAACAGTTGGTCTCTCCTAAATATCACTTAACCAATTAACATTAATTAGCTTTTATAAAGGGATATTTAATGAGAAAGTACTGCAAGGAAAGAAATGCAATCATCTCCTCCCAAAGGGGAGGACACATTCTCTCTTCAATATACACACTCAGTCCTTGGGGAAAGCAGATTCAAATTGGAAGTGGCTTCTGCCAACGTTCTCACCATTAAGTTCACTTTTGGGGGTTGGTTGCATAACTAGTAGACGAGGCATTTCCTTGCTTGCCGGATGTGGTGCCTCAGTTGATCGTTTGATTCACTCCCGGGATGGGTCAAGGAGGTCATTCCTTGGGACTGAGTCCTCATGAAGCTTAGCTGCTATAGTTACCAGCATACTCTGCTATGGGCTCCAGTTGATGGGTGGTGGTAGCTCTTTTGACCTTTCAAAGCTAACAAAGTCCTAATATGGTCCATTCTATCTCCAATATTAATTCATCTAAGATCAAGAAAGAACAAAAGGATATAGACAGAAGAATAGTAGGCCATGACCATATGTTGGCTGGGTGAGACAGAGGGCCCAAGGTCCCTCTTCTACCAAGAAGCTCACTGAAGTTTTTTCCTTTTCTTGGACTGTCACCAGAGAAGAGAGCTTTCATCTGTTCGAGGTTTTCTGACTAAGCAGTCAATTAAAAAGCTTCTTGTCACCACTTAGCAAGGAAATAGTATAAAAAGTTGAAGTATAGCTGCATATTCTCTGAAGCAAGGAGGGAAAAGCTCTTCTCTCATATCACACATTTCCAGAATCAGGTTCACCAAGCCTCCATGTTTGATCAATACCAGGCAGAGCATATGGTACATGCTCTAAAGAATGGTCCTCATTGGTCAGTCCTCTCCATTAGATAAATACTAATTGTCATTGTCAATAAAACACTGCTAAGTCTTACAGGAGTCACCTAGGCTCTGGATCTCCCTTTCCTCATTCATAGAGGAAGTGGGATGCACTAGAATCAGCATGTCCCTAAATTTTTATGCTTTACAAATAGGAAATCTATGAGGAAATGTCACTGCCATCAGTATGTTCATTGTCATTTTCTCTCCAGCATACTCTTTTAAGAGAAAATGACCCTGAGGCTAGGGGAAGTAATATGATTTGCAAATGGTCAAGGAGCTTCTTCAAAATGGTATTCAGAACATAGAACTTAGGTCTTCTAGCTGCTGTGCCCTCTCTATTATACTGCATTTAATCTACTTACATCTAGCAGAGTTAACAAAAATGTGCTCTGACCTACCCATTTCCAGATTACTAGAACCTCATAATAACCTGTCCTCAGGGTCCATGTTATATCATCGCATAAAACATTTTTAGAATGAAGTATTTCTGGCACTTCCTATAATAACCCCCCTTGGAGAGTTTCCAAGGTAGATTTACTTTATATAAAATCTTTACTGTAGTGAGGATCCTGATTGTTATTTTTATAGACTTCTGAAATGATTATCAGAATATACTCATATTTTCATTGTTTCTGAATTTCCCATTAAAAATCAGAATAGCATACACTGTGTGATTAGAAAATGAATATGGCCAACCAATTTCTGGGGCCCAACTATATGGTAATCTCACTGTCATTTTTTAAATTGGATCAGTTACAAATTTGATGTTGACTTTTTCTCGTATATTTTATGGGATGCATGGAAGCCATCAGGTCACTTTATCTTATAGTACTGATATCTGAAAACACTCATTCCTATGAAAATAGGAAAGTATCATCACTTACCCATGAACCCAAAAATATATTTTGGCAACCTAAAACCCTTAATTAATTGCTTTGTTATAAATTTCTCTTTTGCTTTTTATGAAGGGATCAGATGAAGGCATCTCTTTGGTTTTTTTCTTAATGAGTTTTTCTTTCCCTTTTTTATTTTCTAAAATATTCTTTTATCATTGTCTTTGGGAAATCAGGAATTGAAGGAAAGGGACTCCAACATGATAGAAAATCATCTGTCTCTTTCACACACACACACACACACACACACACATACACCACAACACAACAAACCTATCACAACAAATTTCAATTTCATAAGATCATAGTTACATGAGACCCTCAGAAACCATCTACTCCAATCTCCTCATTTTAGAGATGAGGAAACTAAAGCCAAAAGAAGTTAAATGACTTGCTCAGGGCCATTGGTTGTAATCATCAGAGATGGAATTTGAAACTATCCCTTCTGATTCCACATTAAGTGTTCTTTCTGCTATACATTGCCTGCCAGAATAATCATTGATTGGGAGGATAACATGTTGGGGACACACAGAATTTTAGAGATAGAGGAGAATACTCTAAGCCCAAGACTTGGTTAGGGTGACTAAGTTAGAAGGAGGCATGATGACATAGATCTCACCCTCTACTCACTCCCCGCCATGGGAGTTCTTGTCTATAATAATAGATAATGGAAATTTTCTGGTCTTCTCTAAATTGACTTTCCTTAATATATTTGGGGTTCTCTGTGCTGATAAGCTTCTGACATTTTCTGATTTTAAATTCTGAGACATGTAGAAAATAAACGATCATTCTGTCCACTTTGAAAGGTGAAGGGAGAAAAGAATGTGCCTCCATTGAAAAGCAGCTAAACTAGAAAAAAAAAAAAGAATTAAAGGGGAAAAACAAAACCTTCTACCTCAATGCAATTAAGTACACAGAGAGCATGGCAGGGAGAAACAGATGGGGTTTATAGCACAAATCAGTTCAGTGTAGTGAAAAATTTCTTTCCCTATGGATGGTTAACCATCCTATTTTATAGTATTCAATTTTCTTCTGAAATATAAGCACCCAGTCACTGAAAGAGTCAGGTTTTTAATTGAAGCTCCTGGCATACTGGATTTTTCTTTGGGATGGGGTAGATGGGGAGATAGGCCATGGGAAATCATATGAACAAAGTCGATTTCTAGTATTCTTACTGAATTGCTACCTGCTCTTTTAATATTTCCTGAGACAGTTAAACAATTCCAAAGGATGAGCTCACCAGCACTTGACATTATCTTTGATCTGTTTAAGTGGCCAATGTAAAACTGTTAGAGACGACGCCTACAATTAGACTCCCAATTCTAAAGGAAGATAACTAATATAAGTGGTAGAAAGCTTCATGTCCACACCTTTAGGATGGATGATGTTTAGCCTAGAAAAAATTTAGAGGGCATATGATAACTGACTTGAAATACCTGAAGGACTGTCACTTGGAAGAAGGTTTAAATTTGTTCTGACTCAAAAGGGCACTAAGAGGAATGAGTAGAAGTTGCAAAGGGACAAATATTGGCTTGAGGTTAGGAAAAGCTACTTAAATACTGAGTAAATAATGGTTTCCTCTTTGATGGACATCTTTAAACAAAAATGAAAGACCATGTCAGAAAAATGATTTATAAAATTAAAGTAAGATATAAATGCACCTTATTTTGATATTTATAGCAATTTTCCAATTTTGTAATTGTTTGGCTGCAATATTCAGTTTGAATATGCTATGTTGTTGATATATGTAATTACAAGTTTGTACATTACTGATTGCATTTATTGTGGATTCAGAAAGTTCCTACTCAGGTAAGGAATTTATTTTATTTATTTATTCAGTTATTTATTTGTTTTATTTGTTTTTATATTTATTTATTTATATTTATAAATTTATTTATGTATTCAATTCACTTATTCAGTTTTTCATCTGTAAAATGATGATGATAATAGCACAACATTACAGGGTTGTGAGGATCAAATAAGAACATACTTGTAAAGTTCTCAGCAAACCTTAAAGAATAATATCCGTATGGGGCGGCTAGGTGGCGCAGTGAGTAGAGCGTCGGCCCTGGAGTCAGAAGGATCTGAGTTTGGATCTGGCCTCAGACACTTAATGCACACACAAACAAAAACCTAGCTGTGTGACCTTGGGCAAGTTACTTAACCCCAATTGCCCTCCAAAAAGCCAAAAAAAAAAAAGAATAATATCAGTATGAACTATGATTATCCATCCATTCATTTATTCTAGTTATTAAACATTTACCATGTATGGAGAATTGTGAAAATGTAACTTGTGATGCAGAAAACATGTGTATTTTTAAATGTTCCCATTTCTTTGATTCTACTTTTCTTTCATATACAAGTGTTTCAAAAGTTGGTTTAATTCTACATATTCCCTTTTGTTTATCAGGAACATCAAAACCTCCTATTATTACTATTTTTGGCAATAGTTTATCTATTTTTATTAATTTCAATATTATGTCATCTGACATTATACATGTAATATATATGTTTAGTATTGATATAGGTTCATAGTCTATAGTTTCTTAAAGCATAATATAGTTTTCTTCTTTATCTTCATTAATGTTGTGAAGTTGTATTTTTGCTTTGTTTAGTAGCATGATTTCAACTTCTACTGGAAAGCAAATTTTGTTTCAGACTCATTTTAATATTTTTATTTTTACTTTATAGATATATTTCACGTATAGTATAGATTGCTGGGTTTTGTTACTCCTTTTATTTGATTGCATTTTTAATCTGTTTACATTTAAAGGTATCAGTTTTATTTAGGCTTGTCTTTTCCTTTATTTTAGTCTTCTAAAATAATCTTCTTTTAAGTTAGTACTTAGTCCTTGCATTTAATTTTGCTTAAATTATTTTTATTTTAGTCTATTTTCACAGGCTCTCTCCCCCTCTTCCAATCCTTTTGCCTATCCATTCTTTAGTTATTTGCATTTACTTATATCATTAATTTTCTTTTCTTCTCTCTTACACACACACACACACACACACACACACCAACAACAACAATATTTTACTAGATGACCTCTCAAACCCCTTTTAAGTCTGAAATTCTATTATCCCATAAAGCATTGGGTAAGTTCTATCTGTAGAACTTGGTTACTGATCAGATGTGAAAGGTATAGGTGAGAGAATGCAAAGCAAAAACATTTGGACAGTCAGGTGGCACAGTGGATAGAGTATGTAGTCTGGAGTCAGGAAAACCTGAGTTCAAATCTAACCTCAGACATGAACTAGTTGTGTGACCTTGCCATGTCATTTAACCCTGTTTGCTTCAGTTTCTTCAGGGGAAAATGTATTTCATCATTTACTCTTTTTCTCATGGTTGTACTAATTTATCTTTCTTATGCTTCTTCTGCCTGGTAACTTTGCATTTGGATGAGTCTGGTCACTTTTTTTTCCTAACCAAAAGTTGCTTATGCCAATGAAATCACTGGCTGTGCCAAAACCTACAAAAACAAAACAAAACAGCTAAATTTGCTGCACAGTGGAGAGAGTTTTGTACTTGGAGCCAGGGGCATTTGGGTTCTTACTTGTGTCCATGCCTCAATCCCAACCCTACAGTAGAAGTTAAAATACTTGAAAGCAGTAGTTGGTTTTGTTTTTGTATCCTTAACACCTAGCATATAGTAGACTTTTAACAAATGTTTATTGAAGGAATGGATGGATGAATGAATGTACTGTATTACCATAGGCAAGTGTTTTTTTTTTACTTTTCTGAACCCGTTACTTCCTCTAGAAAATAGGGACAATATTGTGATGGAATTCTACTGTGCTGTAAAAAATGATGAGCTGGTTGATTTAAAAAAAGAACATGGAAAGACTGGCATGAAATAATGAAGAATGAAATGAGCAGAACCAAGAGAACATTGTATACAGTAACAGCAATACTGTTTAAAGAGTAACTGTGAATGCCTAAGCTATTCTGAGTTATATGAATATTCAAATGAACTATAAAGGACCTATGAAGGGAGATGCTATCCACCTCCAGAGAAAGAACTGATAAATAGAAGTTCACTTAGTATGGTTTTACATATATTTATAAATCTACGTCACAGTGTCCTTCTCTAATGTGGGGTGGAGAGGGAGGGAGGGAGACAGTTTGGAACTTAACAAATAAAGAGAAAAAGAAAATGAGGACAAAGCTGTAGTACTTACTTCATGGGATTTCTCCTGAGTTTCAAAGGAAATCATTTACAAAAAGCACCACAAAAATATCAGTTGTTATAGCAATAACAACAACAATATTTTACTACATGACCTCTCAAAGCCCTTCTAAGTCTGAAATCCTATTATCCCATAAAGCATTGTGTAAGTTCTATCTGTAGAACTTGGTTACTGATCAGATGTGAAAGGTGTAGGTGAAGTATTGCCAAGCAAAAACTAAGACTTCGATGTAGAGGACACTGATGATGGTGCTGCTGACTGAAATATACAAGGCAGACAGTGGAGCAGGCTTTGAGGAATGATAATGTCAAATTTTTGACATGGGTTTACCTCATCACTTAGAGTTTACTCTCTTACATGGCTTTTTGTCCTTTTCCTGTTTTGGTTGTTTCCCAAACTGTTTTAGCCTCAGAAGGACTTCAACTTTGCAACCTTGACATTTAGAATATTACCTTGCCTATATTAGATGCTAAATAAATATTTGCTGTTTATTTCTAACCATCTTTACTTGGAGGAATATTTATTTGGCAGAGAAAAGGGTACTATGATGCACCTTCTTCTCTATAATCCCCCCTCCCCATCTTCATCCTTCCTAAAAGTTTCCTAGCTTTTTTCTGGTTCTTAAGAAGAATATTTCCTATTTAAGCCACAATATTATTATTTTCTTTGCTTTGAGCTGTCTTGCATTGCATATCATAAGTTTAGTAAATGTCTGTAGGGAGAAAGTGTGAAATTGAATGCTATTATTTTTAATTACTTTTTTCTCTATTTTAAAATATTTGTTACAGGGGTGGCTAGGTGGTGCAGTGAATAGAGCACTGGCCCTGGAGTCAGGAGGACCTGAATTCAAACTGGCCTGAGACACTTAATGCAAAAACTAGCCATGTGACCTTGGGCAAGTCACTTAACCCCAATTGCTCTCCAAAAAGTAAAAAAAAATATTACAAAAAATGACTATAGGGGCGGCTAGGTGGCACAGTGAGTAAGAGCGCCAGCCTCAGAGTTGGGATGATCAAATCTGGCCTCAGAAAATGAGCACCCACACATAAATAATGACTAGCCGTGTAACCTTGAGCAAGTTACTTAACCCCAATTGCTTAAAAAAAAAAATAATTAAAAAAAATGACTATAAAAGTGAAAGATGATATACATATATAAATGAAAGATATCTGGAAAATTTTTAAAAGATTTTTGTTTAATTGAACCACGTTCAACATTTATTAATCTCCTACTTCATGCAAAATTCTATATGATATATTGAGGATGCAAACATGAAAAAATATGATTCCTGCCTTCAAGGACTTTATGATATACACACAATGCACAGTATAACTAAGGCAAAGAATAGATCTAAATGAAGGACAGCTAAAAGCCTGAGAGGTATATTGCTGGCCATATATACCTAATGAAGGCAAGAATTTGAAACAACAGATTGAGGTGGGACATTGGCCTCTGACTTTTTCCATTTGTGTTTTATCTATTCCTTCCATTTTGTGGGAGATCAAAGAATCTTGACAGAGGGAAGGTGGATGTTGGAGAGAAAAAATGGTGGTCTGAGACTCAGGCATGTTTTAGTAGCCTATCAAATGGAGTTGCCATTAAAAATTACCATAAAGCGGTAAATAATATTAGCCATGAAAAAACTGTGATGATTAAAAAGGTTTAAGAGACATAGTTTCTGGGTAATTTAATCATTTTATTAATAAGGTCACCAGGTTATTAATAAAAGGATGATCATTTGGTCATCTGTCTCAGACCAAAGACCCCTAATGGCAATGGGGGTCATAGTTTATATGCCCTTCAAAAAGGAGATGTTCCCAAGGGGTGCCTACTGAATTCTGATTGATTAACACAATGGAAGGTAGGCTACCTTGGGGTATGAGACTTAGGTCACTCAAGTCTTGGTCAAAGAGACATCAATTTCCATATCACCTGTTTTAATAATAGGGAGAATCAACATTTTCCCAGAACCTGTCTTAGCAAACACACTGAGCAGGAATACACCCATTAGCCCAAACTTAGAATTTATTTTGCTGTCTGAGTAGATCTTGACCTGGGTATGTCTTTAAGAAAAATTTCCAACCTAGAAAGACTTACATGAACTAATGCTGAGTGAAGTAAACAGAACCAGGAGAACATTGAACACAGTAACAGCAACATTGTTCAATGACCAACTTTGATAGACTTAACCCTTCTCAGCAATACAAGGATCTAAGACAATTTCAAAGGACTCATGATGGAAAGTGCCATCCACATCCAGAGAAAGCACTATGGAGTCTGAATGTAGATCAAAGCATACTATTCTCTTTCCTTTTTTTTTTTATTCTTCTTTCTTGTGATTTTTCCCTTTTATTCTAATGCTTCTTTACAATGACTAATGTGGAAATATGTTTAATTTGATTGGACACATATATCAGATGGCATGCCATCTTGGGGAAGAGGGAGTGGAGGGAGGGTGAGAAAATTTAGAACTCAAGATCTCACAGAAGTGAATGCTGAAAACTAAAAACAAACAAATAAATAAAATGTTTAGAAAAAGGGAGATTGGATGAAAAAGTAGGAAAGGGGGAAAACCTAGGTTCTAATACAATAATTAATTATTAAATGTGAGAGAGAAATATTTACTTCTCACATTATTGAAATCTCAAGGACTTTCTAACCCTAAATCATATAGTGGTCTGGAATTATGGATTATGGTGTAATCTCAGACATAATCAGGTTTGAAGACAGATTAGCTGTGTGACCTGTGTCAACTCGCTGACTATTCTGTGTTCCAAAAGATTTTGATTTCTGAGGATGAAAGCTCTCTTTCTGTAGAGGAAGAAAACTCCCATAGAAAACTTTATAAACTGATAAATTTATTTCCCAATGCTGCAAAAAAGGAAACCAGAGTTTTCCAGGCCTGATATTGACTGTAGAGGGTAAACATATAAGTGATGACTTGTGTGTTATGGCTTATGACCTACAGAATACCTTAAACCTGGGACATTTTGCCATGGGAGCCCCACATGTAAATAGTGGGGGAGGTACCTCCAGGTGCTTTTTAATATGTTATACAAAAATTTGAGTAGGAGGACAGCTAGGTGGCTCAGTGAATAGAGCACTGGCCCTGGAGTCAGGAGGACCTGAGTTCAAATCTACCCTCAGACACTTGACACTTACCAGCTATGTGACCTTGGGCAAATCACTTAACCCCAATTATCTTGCCTTCCCCCCTCTAAAAAATTGAGTAGGGGGAGATCACTTGAAGTTAGAAGATGAGTGTGTTTTGTAAAAGTTTCATGGAGGTGATATCATTTGAATGTTGTTTCAGGAAAGAGAAAAAGATTTTGAAAGGTGAAAATAAGAAAGAAATGTGTTTTAGGTATATGGGGTGAACTTAGTGAATATACAGAGGTAGGAATTTTCAGGATGATCTAATTCAGATTTGAATTGTGGGTGATCCATAAAATAATGGTGCCATCAATAGACATGCTAACTAATGATAGCTAGCATTTATATAATTCTTTAAGGTTTGTGAAGCATTTTATACATATTATCCCCTTTAATCTTCACAAAAATCCTGGGAGGTAGGTGCTATTATTATGCCCATTTTACAGATAAGGAAGTTTTAAACCACTTACCCAGGATTATACAGCTAGTAAGTACTTGAAGCAAAATTTGAACTTGGATCTTCCTTACACCACAAGTATAGAAGCTACCCACTCTATCATCTAGTTACCAGACAACAGATTCATTTGAACTGAAAGCAAGTGCATTAAAATTCAAATTCCTTTTGGTCACCCTATTTTCCATTGACCACCCATGATTTGATCAGCAGATGGTGTGCTTGTCAACTCTCCAGGGAAGTATTACATTTATTTTTTTTGCCTGTGATCCTCCAACTTCCACTATCCAACTACTGCAGGAAGACTTTTTATTTATTTGTTTTTTATATATTTAATTTTTTTATATTTTATTTTATATATTTTTTCTATTTCCATGTTTTTATTCAAAGATAACTTCATTGTTTCAACTATTTTCATAAAGATTTTATAGATATGAGAAAGTAGGTACATTTAATGATGTATTTTCAGTTGAAATTTTTTAGTCCTGTCCATGATCTTTTTTTTTTTGAACAAATGCTTAATTAACTTCTGTTTTACATCATTCATTTCCGCCAGATTTTGAGTTACAATCATTTTCCCCCCATTATTCCCCTACCCAACCTCCCAGAATAGTAGTCCCACAAGATATCGCTTCCTCCAATCTGCTCTCTCCCATACCTTCTCCCATAGCCCCATCGACTTTTCCTTTAGAGGAAGGTGAGTCTTTGTGTCCCAATGCCTGCACATCTTATATCCCTATTACAAGCAAAAGAGTATTAATAATAGTATTTATATATATTTGAAACATTTAATGTTACGACCTTGAATTTCAGATCCATTTCCTTCCTCCCTTGTCACCCATTTCCTCTTGGGAGATAAGTAATTCAGTACATGTTGTACATGTCTAGCTATGCAAAACATTATCATAGTAGATATATTGTACAAGGCTGCTTATAATTCCCTCCCACTCATCCCACCCCCCACTTGGTCCATTCCCCACATGATCCTGTCCCTCTTCTATAGTTGGGTACTTCCAACCTCCCCTCACCCACAGGATGCCCTCCCATCCATCATCCCTCCTCTCATCCCCCTTCCCGCTATCCTGCTGCAGGTTGAGATATCCCATTTAGTATGTATGTCATTTTCTCCCTGAACCAGATTGAATGTGAATGTGGTTTTGCCTTTTTAGCCTTCCTTATTCTCCCCCTCCTTTGCAACCACTTCCCCTTGCTTCTTCTACATGGGATAGTTTACCCTACCCTGTCTCTCCCCATCTCCTCTTGCCACTTTCCTCTCTCACCTCATAATTTCACCCCTTGAGTATTCTCCCTTCCCAACAAATTCAACCTATGCCCTCTATCCATATATAACTGTAACCATATACACACACATTCACCTATGTATTCATATGACCACACACCCTTCTTCCATTATTTTCATAGTGAGAAAGATATCATCAGTCACAGTTATTGCTTTTCCATATAGGAATGCAAATAGTTCAACTTTGATAAGTTCCTTTTGATTTCTTTTCCCTGATTACCTTCTCAGGCATCTCTTCCTTCTTGAGTCTGGATGTCAAATTTTCTATTCAACTCTGGTTTTTTCCTCAAGAATGCTTGAAAGTCCTCTATTCCACTGAATGACCATATTTTCCCCTGAAACAAAATACTCAGTTTTGCTGGGTAGGTGACCCTTGGGTTCATTCCCAGTTCTTTTGCCCTCTGGAATATCATATTCCATGCCCTTCCATCCCTCAGTGTAGAAGCTGCCAGGTCCTGGGCTATTCTGATTGTGTTTCCACAATATTGAAATTCTTTCTTCCTGGCTGCTTGTAGTATTTTCTCCTTGATCTGGGGATTCTGGAACCTGGCTATAATATTCCTGGGAGTTTTCTTTTTGGGATCTTTTTCAGGAGGTGATCGGTGGATTCTTTCAACCTCTATTTTGCCCTCTGGATCTAAAACATCAGGGCAATTTTCCTTGAGAATTTCTTGAAGGGTGATTTCTAGGTTCTTTCTTTGATCATGGCTTTCAGGTAGTCCAATAATTTTTAAATTGTCTCTCCTGGATCTATTTTCCAGGTCAGTGGTTTTTCCCATGAGATATTTCACATTGCCTTCTAATCTTTCATTTGTTTGGATCTGCTTAACAGCATCTTGATTTCTCATAAAGTCATTAGCTTCCATTTGCTCCAGTCTAACTCTGAAGGAATGAATCTCCTCAGTGAACTTTTGAGATTCTTTTTCCATCTGGCAAATTCGACTTTTTAAGGCATTCTTCTCCTCATTGCCCTTTTGGGCCTCCTTTGCCATTTGAGTTAGTCTATTTTTTAAGGTGTTGTTTTCCTCAGTCAGGCTGTTGACCCTCATTTCATACTTTTCCTGCATCCTTCTCATTTCTCTTTCAAATTTTTCCTCCACTTCTCTTATTTGATTTTTAAAGTCCTTCTTAAGGTCCTCTATGGCCTGCAACCCGCTCATGTTTTCCCCTGGGGCTTTTGGAGCAGGACTTCTGACCTCACAGTCCTTTTCCCGCTCTATGCCCCCAAAATAGGAGTCTAGGGTTGCATTTTTCTGTTTCCTTTGCCTTGGCATGTTGCCACTTAATTACTTGACTTTTGGGCTTGTTGCCACACTATGGCTTTAAGGCCAGATAGAGGAATTTTCATCCCGAACGTGTGGGGGGCAACTTCCGTTTCTGGCAAGCTGTAAACCCACCCACTACTTCCACCCTAGATCACAATCCAGATCCAGGGAGGTTAAAGCAAGAGCGATTACCCCCCAAGACTGATTGCTGGATCTCCCTACGATTTGCAGGCTGGGAGCTGGAGCTGCCTCTGAAAACTACAAAATGGAGTGTCTCCTCAGCGGCTTCTAGCCCCCAGGGGAGGGAGCCGACGCATTCCCTAAATACCGGTCCCAAATTCCATAGGACACTAACCTCTTACTTTGTCCTAGGCATGTCTATGTTGATAATTCTGGAGTCGCCACAGCTCCTGGTGTTCTGGGGTTCCTCCAGCTGGCTGCTGGCCCTGCCGCCCTGGGGCTAAAACCTCGGCTCATGCGGACCTGGGCTCGCTCGGCTCGGCTCCTGCGCTCTGCGTGCTGCACGCTGCCAGGTCCCAGACCACTGCGCTGGTCCTTCCTGCAGGGCTGCTGGGCTGTCCTCAGCAGGAGGTTAGCTTCTCTGTGTCGTTCTGTGGGTGCTGGGGCTCCACAAGTTGTTCAGAGTCCCCTTTTACATAGTTTGGGGGGAATCTGGGGGCAGAGTGGCTTGGACGAGCTGTTACTACTCTGCCATCTTGGCTCCGCCCCTTTATTTTATATTTTTATATTTTATATGTATTCATATACAAAATATATAAATATATAATATAGAAAATAAATACATAATACATTTATTTATTTAGTACAGAAATGAAAATTGCCTTAGTGGTTATCTAATCCAATTTTCCACCTAGTCAGAAAATCCTCTCAAAAGTGGAGACAGAATATATAGTGGAAAGGACAGTTGAGTACAAAAAAACAAAAATAAAAACCAACAACCCAAGATTCACATCTCAGTTATACTAGCTAATACTAGTTATATCAGGTTAATCTGATTGATCCTACAGTAATTTCTCCTTTCTGAACCTCAGTTTCTTTATTTGTGGAAAATGGGGGTATAAATTTTATCATTTCACTGACCTATGTAACCTCTAAGGTCCTTTTGGTCTCTAAATCTTTCTACCAAGGGAATATGAATATCATTTTGCCAAATGAACTATCTAGTTCTTCATTTGTGAGATGCTATGCAACACATTTCTTGTTTCTCACAGTTGGTATTTCTAATATCCCAAGCACATTTATGTAAATTAACATTGATTGAAGTGGGGCAGGATAAGACAGAATTGCATTCCAGTTATTTCCAGGAGAGCCTCAAACCGTCTCAGTAATGGAACTTGGAATCAGGACAAACAGGTTTCTGTCCTGGCTTTGCTATTCAGGTAAATCACTTAAGCCCATTGAAAATCAGTTTCTTTGCCTGCCAACTGGAGTTAATAATAGCTGCCTTTAAAATTACTGAATGAAAAAGTGTTTCTTAAGCATTTACTATGTGCCAATCACTATGCTAAACATTGGGATACCAATACAAGTAAGACAGTCCCAGCACTCAAGTAGCTTATATTCTAAGGGAGGAAAACAGCACATGGGGAGCTAAAGGTAGAAGGGGAGGGAAATAGTGTTCAGATGACATTGTTTGAAGATGGTCTAGAAAGTGGCTCTGGGCAAGTGCCATCAACTCAAGTAAATGCATAAGCATTTATTAAGCACCTACTATGTGATAAGAAGTATGCTGCACATAAGTTATATAAATACAAAGAATGAAATAACCCCTATTCTAGGAGTTTGTATTTTAATGGGAGAAAAGGCAGAAATAAGTATATACAGAATAAAGATGACTTGCTAGTTAGCTACCTAAATGATTTATGGGAAAAGGGAAAGAGAGAATTTTTACTAAGTATCTGCGTTAAAATGATCTGATTTGATACTCTCAACAACCATGGGAGGTAGGTGCAATAATTATCTCTATTCTATAATTGAGAAAACTGAGGCAGAAAAAGGTTAAGAGACTTGACCAGGATTTCTCTAATGTCCTACTGACCCCAGGCCCAGCACTCTATCTCCTGTGTCATCTAACTTACAGGTATACAGTAGGATGATAGGTAACTAGAAAGAAAGATAGATAGATAGATAGATAGTAGATAGATAATTGGATAGATAGATGAATAGATGGATGGATAGATAGATAGATTGATAGATGGATGGATGGAATTTATTGTTATTACATACACTATATGCCAAGCACTGTCTAAAGTTGTAGGGATAGAAATAGTAGCAAATAAGAGACCTACCTTCAAGGAAGTTACATTCTAATAGAGAAGACAATGAAATCATAAAGTGGAGCTATGAAGGGGAAAGGAGTAGATGAAAGATTATCTACTCAGTAACAAAGTAAGGCAAAAGAAGAAACTAAACACTAAGTCAAGCAAAGTGTGAAGTGAGTTTGGTTGAGGCTCCTCATGAAATGTTGTTATGGCTAGAGATTCATCAACCCTGGGAGCAGATCCCAAAATTGAGGTATCCCCAGGGAGTGAAAGCCATATGTAAGGAGGTGATGAAGTCCTGTGGATTTAAAGTGCTGGAATGTAATAACCTGTACTTTATGTCAATTAATGACACATTTCTGCTTTTAATGTTAGACTATAAGAAAAACAATTTTATAGCTATTTGGTTTTCTCGTATTTCAGTGCTAAGAAGGAATATAGAGAAAAGAAATACAAAGTAGTTAAATACAAGGTCGTTTGGGAAGAAGGGCATTAGTAGGTGGGAGTGGGGACCAGGAAAGTGTAATGCAAAAGAAGATACTTGAGCTGAATCTTGAAGGGAGAGAGGAATTCCGTGAGGTCAAGGTTATGCAGGAGTACATTTCAGGGACAGGAGATGATGACTATGAAAGCATGGAGACAGGAGATGCAGTTGTTACATGGGAGGAAGGCAAATTTGACTAGATCACTGATGTTGGACAATAAGTAATAAGTGTCCAGGAGGGCTGGAGAGTTGGGTTGGAGGCAGGCAACAAACATTTATTAAATATTATGCATCAAGTAATAAGTATCCTAAGCACTTTGCAAAGCACTAGAGATACAAATAGAAGCAAAAAGAGTCCCTGTGGGGGGCGGAGCCAAGATGGAGGAGTAGAAACAGCCCATCCAAGCCACTGTCCCCCCAGATCACCTCCAAACTATGTAAAAGGGGACTCTGAACAACTTCTGGAGCCCCAGCACCCACAAAACAACACAGAGAAGCTAATCTCCTGCTGAGGACAGCCCAGCAGCCCTGCAGGAAGGACCAGTGCAGCGATCTGGGAGCCTGCAGCACAGCGCAGTGTGCAGTGCTTGGGGAGCCAAGCACAGGTCCGCCTGAGTCTCAGTTTTAGCCCCAGGGCAGATGGGCCAGCAGCCGGCTGGAGGGACCCCAGAACACCAGCAGTTGTGGCGATTCCAGAATTATCAACATAGACATGCCTAGGACAAAGTGAGAGGTTAGTGCCCTATGGACTTTGGGACCAGTATTTGGGGAACGCATCAGCTTCCTCCCCTGGGGGCTAGAAGCCACTGAGGAGACACGCCATTTTGTAGTTTTCAGAGGTAACTCCAGCTCCTGGCCTATGAACTGTAGGGAGATCCAGCAATCAGTCTTGGGGGGTAATCGCTCTTCCTTTAACCTCCCTGGATCTGGATTGTGATATGGGGTGGAGGTCGTGGGTGGGTTTCCAGCTTGCCAGAAATGGAATCTGTCCCCCACACGTTCGGAACGAAAGTTCCCCTGTCTGGCAGCAGAGCCATACTGTGGCAACAAGCCCAAAAGTCAAGTGATCAAGTGGCAACATGCCAAGGTAAAGGAAACAAATTAAACAGAAAAATGCAACCTTAGACTCCTACTTTGGGGGCAAAGAGGATCGAAGCATGGAACAGTCAGAGGACTGTGAGGTCAGAAATCCTGTTCCAAAAGTCCCAAAGGAAAACACGAGTGGGTTACAGGCCATAGGGGACCTTAAGAAGGACTTTAAAAATCAAATAAGAGAAGTAGAGGAAAAATTGGGAAGAGAAATGAGAAGGATGCAGGAAAAGTATGCTATCTGTATCCAGTGAAAGAACAGATAAATAGAAGTATGTATGGAATGATTTACATATATGTTTATACATGTGGTTGCCATCTCTAAAGTGGAAGGGGGAGGGAAGAAAACAAAGGGGAAGAAAAATAAATTGACATGATAATTTTATTGTATATTTAAAAGGACTAGCAAGTTCCACATAATAGGTTTGCAATTTCATGTGCAATCATTATTTTTTATTAAACTATATTATGTAAATGCTTGTTTTATTCCATAAATTAAAAATAGAATAAACATTTTTTAAAAAGAGAATGTATCTTCTACCCATAACTAAGATATGATTTGCTTTTCCTTAATTTTTTTAAATATATTTTGTTCTTTAATAGTAAGGTACTGAATCCATTTAGAATGCATTGTAGTGTGCTCTAAGATGTTCAACCTCTATTTCCCCCTCTGGGTCTAAAACATCAGGGCAATTTTCCTTGAGAATTTCTTGAAGGATGATTTCTAAGTTCTTTCTTTAATGACGGTTTTTGGGTAGTCCAATAATTTTTAAATTATCTCTCCTGGATCTATTTTCCAGGTCAGTGGTTTTTCCAGTGAGATACTTCCTGATGTTGAACCATCCTTGCCATCTCCATCATGACTTCAACTTGGTCACAAAGAATAATTTCTTGGATAAAGCATTTTAAATTGATATTCATTAATATTTTTTGTAGTCCTTCTGTGCTTTATCTTTCCCTGGTTTAGGTATTAGGTCTATCTCATAAAAGAATTCTGATAGGATACATTCCTTCTCAATTTTTGAGAATAATTTGTACAGCATGAGTACTAATTGTACAAAAGTTTGATAGACTTCTCCCATGAATATATATGACTAGAAATTTTTTTCTTTGGTCATTCCTTCATAGCTTGTTCTATTTCCTTTTCTGAGAATGGATTAATTAAGATATGCATCTGGTCTTTTATGGTTTTGGTATTTTATTTATTTTTTTGTTCTTTTGCTTTTTGGAGGGCAATTGGGGTTAAGATAGTTGCCCAAGGTCACATGGCTAGGTTTTTCTGTTTGTGTGTTCTTTAACTGTCTGAGGCCAGATCCGAACTCAGGTCCTTCTGACTCCAGGGCCGACACTCTACTCACTGTGCCACTTAGCCGCCCCTTTGGTATTTTATTGAAAATTTTCCTCTATTTTGTATTCCAAGGTTTGTTTACATATAACTGTGTATAATAGGTTCTGATTATCATTTTTAGTTCTCCTGTTTGTTGTGATTTCACCTTACTCATTTGCTATTTTATTGATTTCATTTTTTGCCTATTTCTTTTTTCCCCAAATGCTTTCTTAACTTTTGGTTTACATCATTCATTTCTGTCAGATTTTGAGTTAACATTTTCCCCCCATTTTTCCCTCACCCACCACCCCAGAATAATAGTCCCACAGGATATCCCCTCAACCAATCTGCTCTCTTCCATCTCTTCTCCCATACCCCCTTCGACTTTTCCAGTAGGGTGAGGTGAATCCCCAAGCCCCATTTCCTGTACATCTTATCTCCCAATCATATGCAGAATAGTATTAATCATAGTATATATATATATATATATATATATATGTATGTATTTTTTTTTAATTTTTGATTTTAAAAGGAAGATAAGCAACTCAGTATGCTGTACATGTGTAGCTATACAAATCATTACCATAGTAGATATATTGTAAGAGACTGACTATATTTCCATCCCTCCCATCCCACCTTCCACCTGGTACACTTTGCTCCTTGATCCTGTCCCTTTTCAAAAGTGGGTGCTTCACTCCAATTTCCCTCACCCCCAGTCCGCCCTTCCCTCATCACCCTCCCCCCCCCAAGATCCTGTAGGGTGAGACAATCTATTTAGTATGCATGTTATTTTCTGCATGGTCCAAATTCAATGAGAATAAGGTTTTGCCTTTTTGCCTTCCTGTTCCTCCCCTCCCCTGCAACCACCTTCCCTTGCCTCATCTACATGAGATAGTTCACCCCATTGTCTCTCCCCATTCCCCCTCACCACATTACTCTCTCACCTCTTAATCTCACCTTTTAAGTATCATCCCTTCCTATTAAATTCGACCTGTGCCCTCTATCTATGTAAACCTGAAAACATATATACACACATTCACATATGTATTCATATGCCCATATACCCTTCTTCAACTATTTTCATACTGAGAAAAATTTCATCAGTTACAGTTATTGTTTTTCCCTGTAGGAATGTAAATAGTTCAACTTTGATAAGTTCATAGTGATTTCTTTTCCTTGATTACCTTCTCAAGCATCTCTTGATTCTTGTATCTGAATGTCAAATTTTCTATTCAACTCTGGTTTTCTCATCATGAATGCTTGAAAGTCCTCTATTCCACTGAATGACCATATTTTCCCCTGAAACATGATACTCAGTTTTTCTGGGTAGGTGATTCTTGGTTTTAATCCCAGGTCCTTTGACCTGCGGAATATCATATTCCATGCCCTTCCATCCCTCATTGTACAAGCTGCCAGGTCCTGTGCTATTCTGATTGTGTTTCCACAATTTTGAAATTGTTTCTTCCTGGCTGCTTGTAGTATTTTCTCCTTGATCTGGGGATTCTGGAACCTGGCTATAATATTCCTGGGAGTTTTCTTTTTGGGATCTTTTTCAGCAGGTGATCTGTGGATTCTTTCAACCTCTATTTTGCCCTCTGGATCTAAAACATCAGGGCAATTTTCCTTGAGAATTTCTTGAAGGGTGATTTCTAGGTTCTTTCTTTGATCATGGCTTTCAGGTAGTCCAATAATTTTTAAATTGTCTCTCCTGGATCTATTTTCCAGGTCAGTGGTTTTTCCCATGAGATGTTTCACATTGCCTTCTAGTCTTTCATTTGTTTGGATCTGTTTAACAGCATCTTGATTTCTCATAAAGTTACTAGCTTCCATTTGTTCTAGTCTATTTCTGAAGGAATGATTCTCCTAAGTGAGCTTTTGAGATTCTTCTTCTGTCTGGCAAATTCAGCTTTTTAAGGCATTCTTCTCCTCATCGCCTTTTTGAGCCTCTTTTGCCATTTGAGTTAGTCTATTTCTTAAGGTGTTATTTTCCTCAGTCAGGCTGTTGACTGTCATTTCATAATTTTCTTGCATCTTTCTCATTTCCCTTCCCAATTTTTCCCCCACTTCTCTTATTTGCTTCTTAAGGTCCTCTATGGCCTGTAAGCACCTTGTATTTTCATTTGGGGCTTTTGGTGCAGGATTTCTGACCTCCCAGTCCTCCTCCTGTTCCATGATTTGATCCTCTTTGCCCCCCAAAATAGGAGTCCAATGTTGAACTTTTCTATTTATTTTGTTTCCTTTGCCTAGGCATGTTGCCACTCCATTACTTGACTTTTGGGCTTGTTGCCACATTAGGACTCTGCCACCTGGCAGGAGAGCTTCTGTCCCAAACTTTGGGGTTTTCTCAACTGCTGGAGGTATTAGTTGGGTGGTCTCTCTGAAGCCTCCACACACTCTGGCGAGCTGGTCATACACCACAAGACCTCCACCCCAGACTGCAATACAGATCCAAGAGCACTTACCCCCCAGACTGATTGCCGGATCCCCCTACAGTTTGCAGGCCAAGAGCTGAAGCTGCAACGTGGCAAAGTCTGCTCCTCATCAGCTTCTCACCCCCAGGGGAAGAAGCTGATGCATTATCCCAACCAGTCCCAAAGTCCATAGGGCACTAACCTCTCACTTTGTCCTAGGCATCTACGTGTTGGTAATATTAGGAAAGCCACAGCTGCTGGTGTTCTGCGGTCCCTCCAGCCAGCTGCTGCTCTGGGCGCCCTTGGGCTAAAACTAAGACTCACACAGTCCTGGGCTGGGCTCCCAACGCTATCAACATCCAGAGAAAGAACTATAGAATCTGCATGCAGATTAAAGTTTTCTTTACTGTTTTCTCTTTCTTTGGTTGTTTTTCTTCTTGTTTTGTTTTTTCTTACTTGTTTTCCCCTTTTGTTCTGATTCTTCTTTCACAACATGACTAGTGTGGAAACATGTTTAACATAATCACACATGTATACCATATAATCAGATTTTATACCATGCTGGGGATAGGGGAATGCAGGGGAGGGGGAAAATTTAAACTCAATATCTTATGAAAGTTAATTTTGAAAACTAAAAATTAATCAATTAGTAAGAAAAAAAGAAATGTCAGTTTTAGCAAAGTTACAGGATATACAATAAACCCACATAAATCATCAACATTTCTATATATTACAAAAACAACAACAGCAACAACCCAGCATCAAGAGATAGAAAGTGAAATTCTATTTAAAGAAATTGTAGACAACATAAAATATTTGGGAGTCTACCCACCAAGACAAATCCATGAACTATATGAACACAGTTACAAAACACTTTTCACACAAATAAATTCAGGTCTAACTGGAAAAATATCAAATTACTCAAATGAGTAGGCTGTGCTAATATAATAAAAATGACAATTTTACCCAAATTACTTATTCAGTGACATTCCAATAAGACTACCAAAAATACTTTATGAAGCTAGAAAGAAGTAATAGAAAAATTCACATGAGAGAACAAAATGTGAAGAACATCAAAAGAATTTGGGGAAAAATGAAAAGGAAAGTGGTCTAGCTGTACCATATCTAAGACTATATTAAAAAGTGGCAATTGTCAAAATTATCTGTACTTGCTAAGAAATAGAATAGTAGATGAATGTAATGGGTTAGGTACACAAGATGCAGTAGTAAATGACTATAGTAATCTACTGTTTGGTAAACCCAAAGACTCCA
Organism: Gymnobelideus leadbeateri; assembly: GCA_011680675.1. NCBI lineage: Eukaryota > Metazoa > Chordata > Mammalia > Diprotodontia > Petauridae > Gymnobelideus > Gymnobelideus leadbeateri. Next base: position 44,753 of record WOXC01007469.1, on the reverse strand, counting down.
GCTTTGGGGATAAGAACTCACTATCTGGCAAAAACTACTGGAAAAACTGGAAAAGAGCATGTCAGAAACTAGGCATAGACCAACAGTTCACACCCTATACCAATATAAGGTTGACATGGGTACATGATTTAAACATAAAGGGTGACCCATAAGCAAATTAGGAGAGCAAGGAATAGTTTGCCTGTCAGATCTATGGAGAAGGGAAAATTTTATGACAAAACAAGAGATTGAGAACATTATGAAATGTAAAATTTATCCTTTTAATTACTTTGAATTAAAAACTGTTCATACAAACAAAACCAATGCAACCAAGATTAGAAGGAAAACAGAAAGCTGGGAAGCAATTTTTACAGCCAGTATTTCTGATAAAGGTCTCATTTCTTTTCATTTTATTTCTTTCCTTTCCTTTTCTTTTCTTCTCTTTTATTTTCTTCTCTTTCCTTTCCTTTCCTTCCCTTCCCTTCCCTTACCATTCCCTTCCCTTGCCTTGCCTTGCCTTCCCTTCCTTTCCCTCCCCTTCCCTTTTTCCTTTCCTTTCCTTTCCTTCCCTTTTTCCTTTCCTTTCCTTTCCTTTCCTTTCCTTTCCTTTCCTTTCCTTTCCTTTCCTTTCCTTTCCTTTCCTTTCCTTTCCTTTCCTTTCCTTTCCTTTCCTGCTTTTTGGAGGGCAATTGGGGTTAAGTGACTTGCCCAAAGTCACACGGCTACTAAGTGTGTCAAGTGTCTGAGGCTGCATTTGAACTCAGGTCCTCCTGACTCCAGGGCAGGTGCTCTATTCACTATACCACGTAGCTGACCCAAAGGTCTCATTTCTCAAAGATATAATGAACTAAGTCAAATTTATAAGAATACAAGTCATTCCCCATTCATATCAAAGGATATGAACAGTCAATTTTCAGAGGAAGAAATTAAAGTTATCTATACTCATATGGAAAAAAATGCTCTAATTACTATTGACTAGAGAAATACAAATTAAACCAATTTCCATCTATTAGATTGGCTAATATGACAGAAAAGGAAAATGATAAATTTTGTAGAAGATGTGGGGAAATTGGAACATTAATGCATTGTTAGAGTTGTGAACTGATTTAATCATTCTGGAGAGCCATTTGGAACTATGCCCAAAGTGTTATAAAACTGTGCATAACCTTTGATCCAGCAAAACACTACTAAGTATGTATTCCAGAGAGATAATAAAAAAGGGGAAAGAACCCACATGTACAAAAATGTTTATAGCAGTTCTTTTCATGGTGGCAAAGAATTGGGAATTGAGGGGATGCCTATCAAGTGGAGAATGGTTAAACAAGTTGTGGTATATGAATGTGATAGAATACTATTGTACAATAAGAAACGATGCAGATTTCAGAAAAAACTGGAAAGATTTGTATGAATTGATATAAAATGAAATATGCAAAACCAGGAAAACATTCTATACAGTAACAATAATACTGTGCAATGATCAATTATGAATGACTTAGCCCTTCTCAGTAATACAATGATTTAAGACAATTCCAGAAGACTCATGATGGAAAATGCTCTCCACATCCAGAGAAAGAACTCTGAAGTCTGAATGCAGATCAAAGCATATTATTTTGGGTGGTTTTTTTTTTTTGTTTTTCTTTCTTGTGGTTTTTCCTGTTCATTCTTATTCTTCTTTCATAACATGACTACTGTGCAAATATACTTAACATGAATGTACATAGATAATCTATATCAGATTGCTTGCTTTCTTGGGCAGGGGGAAGGGAGGGAAGGAAGAAAGAGGAATGGAAGGAGGGAAAAAATTGGAACTCAAAATCTTACAAAAATAAATATTGAAAACTATCTTTACATGTAATTGGAAAAAATAAAACACTCTTAAGAGAAAAAATAAAACAACATGGTCAGAATCTTTAAAAACTTAAAAAAGAAGGGGAAAAAAGAAAATAATATTGACTCAGAATACCTCTTGAAATGGTTTTGAGACTGTGTAGGGGTCCCTAGACCACAATTTTAGAATCTCTAACTTAATGAATAAGTAGGTGATCCAGAAGATAGAACTGAGCTTGGAGTCAGTAAGACCTGAGTTCAAATCCTATCTTAAGATGCTATCTGGGTAATCCTAGGCAGGTCAGTTATCATCTCACAGCTTTCAAATTTGTAAAATAAAGTTCTTCAACTCCATGGATCTATGGTCCTTTCCAACTCTAAATCTAGCATTCTATGAACCTTTTTCACTTGTCATAAAAATTGAATTCAGCAACCATTTTCTAATATATACAAGACACTGCTATACTAGGGATTCAAAGACAAAATGAGAAGCAGTCTCTGCACTTGAAGTTATCATGATTCTACTGCCTTTGGTTGTTATTTATTCTGCCTTATCTCTCCAATTATATTATAAGGCAGGATGGAGATCATATGTTCTGTAACTGTATATTTCCCATAATGCCTAGAAACATACTTGGATAAAGTACTCCACCCCTATATGCATGCATGCATACACACATGTTTGCGTGCACACACACACAACATATCTATTACTATCATTTCTGTTGATGATAAATAGGAATAATTTTAATTAACTTACCTGACTGTGAGAAAAAGTTTCCTAAAAAACTTAAAGATGTATAGATAGGGGATGCTGGGCAGCCCAATTAGTGTAGTGGATGGAAGACTGGATTTAGTATTAGAAAACCTGGATTCAAATACAACTCAGTCATTTACTACAAGTGTAACCTTTGGCAAATCAGCAAATCACTTCCTTCTACATCCACAATCAAACTAGCCTTCTTGCCATTATCCGCCATCTCTGTGCTTTTGATTAGGCTATACTCCACAGGTGGAACTATTGCCCCATTTCACTTTTGTCTTTTAAAAGCCCTAGCTCTGTTCAAAGCTTGGTTCAAGTACCGCCACCTTCAAATGGTCTTTGCTGATCTCATCAGTTGTTAGAGCTCCCCCGACCCTGCCCTTATCCTTTTTTTTTTGGAGTATATGTTCTATATTTATTTGTGAACAAAGCATGGTATATGCACGTGTAATGTGTTAGAGTATGCTGTAAGAAATGATAAAAAAGTACATCAGACACTAGCTATGTGACCCTGGGAAAATAATTAACTTCTGCCTGCCTCATTTTTCTCATCTGTAAAATGGGGATGACAATACCACCTATATCCAAGAGTTATTATGAATATCTGTGAATTTACAAACCTTTTATTGTTATAATTGTATTAAGATGTTTTAATTTCTAGTATGATACATGTCAACAGATATAACCCACAGAAATAAAAAACTCTTTGGGAAGTCCTTAATATTTTTAAGAGTATAAAGAGACCTGAGACTAAAAAATTCAAGAATCACTACTCTAAAGACACTGTTGTAAAAGCATACTATTTTGAAATAAATAATTCAGATGAATTCAATATATTCAAAAGAATTCAGTGACCAAATATAAATTCAGAAAACCAATGAGAAAAAGACTCTTCATTTCCTAAGACGTGATCTAAACTGAATGTAAAGAATGATACATTTTTTGACCATAGCCAAATATGGCAACATGTTTTAGACAAATGTGGGAACTTGCTTTGTTTGATTGCTTGATTATGCACGTGTCACAAGTTTTCTTCCTGTTCTTTTCCCTTCATTTCAAGGGTGGAGGTGGAAGAAAAAAATAAATGTTTGTTAGATAACAAAAATAAAAATTTTATAAAATATGTCATATCCTCCTGATAGAATGTAAACTCCTTGAGAGCAGGGTCTCTCAAGGATTTGAGATTTTGTATTCTTTTTCCCAGTGCCCAGAAAATAGTAGGCACTTAAATGATTGTTGATTGATTTCTCTAAAGCCTCAGTTTCCTTACCTGTAAAATGGATTTTGGATTGAATGCTTTTTGAGTCATAGATTTAGAGTTGGAAGGTACCCTAAATATTACCTAGTTCAACTCCTTTATTTTACAGATGAGGAAACTGGGGCAAGAATTTATTAAGCACCTTTATAAAGCGTTGGAAATACAAAGTCAAAAACAGAAAATGGATTCCTGTCCTCAAAGATTTTATGTTCTACATCCCATGAACTTATGATGCTCTCCAATGGCTCAAGCATTTTTTCAGCTATGGCAATGATTTAGACTTCTTATGCATTCCCTGTCATATAACTGTATGCATTCCAGTCAACTATCAAATAAAGTCAATACTGGTGGGTACTCTTTTTGGTCACCATAATCTGTAATCCCTATCATTCCTTCTTTCCAATGATCTTTTATTCAGTCCTCCTCCTCGTCCTTGTCCTCTTCGTCCTCGTCCTCGTCCTCCTCGTCTCCTTCTCCTCCTCCTCCTTCTTCTTTTTCTTCTTCTTCTTCTTTCTTTTTCCTCCTACTCTTCCTCTCTTCTCTCTCCTCTCTTTGTCTTCCTCTCCACCTCTATGTTTTACTCTTCCTCCCTTCTTGTGTTTCTCTTAAGTCTCTGCCTCCCTCTTTAACTGCCATTCTCTTCTTTCCTCTCAATCTCTCCCCCTCCTTACGCTTCCTCTCATTTCTCCCTCACTAGTCCCAACCTTTGGTCCCCTCCACACCCTCCCAATGGCTTTGCAGGGGCATGCAGCGCGCAGCCGCAGACCTCCTCCCTCCCGATTCAAGATCTCGGCTAGCTCTACTCTTCTCTCTGGAGGCCAGCTGGACGGCCAGGGGCCGGTTCTAATGAGACCGGGCGCCTCGCCGTGCCCGCCGGGACCTTCTCCTGGAAGCCTCTTGCTGTTCTGGGACTGACCGAGACATCTGGGCAGGGCACCAAGGGGTTGCGGTGGGGACTATGGGAGGGTCAGGCCGGGCCGCCGATGCGGAAGAGTTTAGTTCGCTATGGACAGGCACAGGAGGGGGTAAGAAGGGTGGAGTAGGAATTGTCCGATGGGGACCAACGGGAAGAACTGCCGAGCAGAGGCAAAAGCAAGGGGAAACCAACAGCATTTTAGCTATTCCTTTACCTAAGCGTACCAATAGCAGTATCCCTGTCAAAATGTATCTCCTTGCCTTCCCCCATGAGTACAGAGATGGTGGGTTCTGAACCCTGTGTGTCTCGGACCCAGAAAATATAGGACGGACCTTGCTAGCCCCTCAACTAGAGGTGTGTGTGTGTGTGTGTGTGTGTGTGTGTGTGTGTGTGTGGTATTGGACACAGGGGAGGGTTCAGGGAAAGTGAGGTGGCAGGTTGCTTTTCTGTTCGATTCCCTAGTCCACTAACAGCTGCTGCAGTAGATGAACTAGGTGGGTTCTGGGTGGGAACTCGGACCGTGTGAAACCTGCCTTGTCACAGTGACCCCCCGGGTTCTTTCTGGCCCTAACCCTCAGCTAACCGGGAACTTTAATTTTACTTCCGATGCAAAGGGATGGGGTGGGTGGGAAGGGGGAGAGGGTGGGAGAAGGAAAATACTTGGATGGAAAGAAACGAAATTCCCTAAGGACCCTTCCCCAATTTCTATGCCCAAGGAAAGGGAAAGCCCAGATTACTGCGCCCCCTAGCCCCCTCTCCCCCGCCCCCGCCCAGAAACAAGTGAAGCACCTCCTTTATTCCCCAGGATGAAGAATTCCAGGTGCAAATACAGCGGAGGTGGTGAAAAAACCCTGCGGTGGGGGGAGGGGGGGGCGCGTGGAACATCCAATGCAAATGAACCAAGAATGAATGATTTAGTGTTGGGGAAGGGGGGCTGAGGGCGGGGAGGAGGAGGACCAAGCAGAAGGGGGGGGGCTCCCTATTTGCTGGAGCTGTACAATGGGCCACTCCCTAACGGGGGGGGGGAGAAAGGGAGGCGCGCGCTCTGTCAGTCTGGAGGCAGGACCGGGGGGGGGGGGGAGGGGGAAGGGGGTGGGGGGGTAAGTGGGAGAGAAGAGGAGGTGGTGGAAGAGCAGGAGGAGGAGGAGGAAGGGAAGGAGGAGGCGGTGGAAGGGGGGGGCATCTGGCATCAGGCTTGTAAATAAACTCTGCGATGGTTTCTTTCCCTTATTGGACTAGGTGCTGTGACCGCTACCACCATCACCGCTGCCGCCGCGGTACTCGGCTCTCGGGCTCGCTTCTCTTCAGCATCTTTTGGCTTTAGCGCTTCATCGACATCCTCCTTCCTTCTCACCTAGACTCAGCTGCCTTTCTTCCTCTACCTAGCCCTCCACCGTCCCCATACCATGCTGGTGACCTGACAGGGATGTGACCCCCTTCTCCTTTCCCTGACCCCCCTCCCCCCAAACCACCTTTTCCTTCTTTTTGGGGGGTGGGCTGGGGAGGGGAGCTCGGATCATGGCATTGGAGTTCCCGGGGCTGCTGCTGCCGCTGCTGCCTACTACTACCCCGAGCTCACCTCCAAGGACCAGCAGCAGCAGCGGAGAAAGCGAAGAAGGCGAAGGCGGGGAGGGAGATGGGGCTCAAGTCTCGAAAGGCGGCGGCGGCGGGGGCGGTTGGCGGCGGCGGTGGCAGCAGCGGCGGCGGGGGCGGCAGCAGCCCAGGCGGCAGCGGGGGCGGTAACTCTGGCGGGAGGGATGCGGAGGACAAGCGAACGGGTCTGGGGACTGCCGGGGACGTGGAGCAGGGCACCTTGGCCCTAGGAGCCGGAGCTGACAAAGACGGGACATTGCTGCTAGAAGGAGCGGGCAAGGAGGACGGCAGCAAGAGAACCCCACAAGGGATTGGTCTTCTGGCCAAGACCCCTCTGAGCCGGCCGGTCAAGAGGAACAACGCCAAGTACCGGAGGATCCAAACTTTGATCTACGACGCCCTGGAGAGACCGCGGGGCTGGGCGCTGCTGTATCACGCCTTAGTGTGAGTACCTGCTGGAACCACTGGCTTTGGGATCCCTCTCCCCAGAGGGCGTGTGTGAGAGCGCACCTGGGACTTGCATGCTTCTCTCCCGGGCTCCGAGGGCTGCTGTCCCAAGTCCTTTGCTTGTTAAACTGACCTCGGAGTGTTTTTTGGTGCCCTCTTTCGGCTTTCTCCCGCGGGAGAGGACCAGAGAGTGAGTGTGTGAAGGATTTATGGCTATAGGTCTGTGATTGCTTAGCTAGGTATTGGTCCTGGAGCTGAAGGAACCCCAGTTGCTGCTGCCCAGTTAATTTGGAAACTGAGCTGGCCTGAGGGTGTGTGGGAGTGTAGTCTTCTTTTCTGGGTAGAGAGCAGTTGTGTGTGTGTGTGTGTGTGTGTGTGTGTGTGTGTGTGTGTGTGTGTGTGGTGTGAGAGAGATCTGGTTTTTGTGTTTCTGTCTTATGCCGACTAGGTGTTGCTACTGAAGTTTTAAAAGATCCGACTGTTGCCTTATAAACAATTAGGGCATCGAATCGGCAAAGTGTCGGGTGTTTGGGGCCAGATATTTATTCTCCTCACTTCTAAAATCCTCCCTCCTTCCCATGTCGTGAATGAGGCAGCATGCTCCTTAGATTGTGATTGTAGAGGGTCAATGGGATCAACTTTGCGCTTAGCCCTGATCAGTTCCAAATATAATCCCCTTACCCATACGGGGGGTAAGGGACAGGAAAGAAGATGGTCGCTCCTCTCTTCCAACAAAATTGAAGAGGAGAGGAGTGGGTGGGACCTACTTTATTTGGGAGGGGTGGGGATGAAAAATGATGATGGACAGATGGCATCCCAGAATAATCTGTCAGAAAGGTTGGGTAGCCAACCTCCCTGGACATTTGCAGGGAGGGTTACTGATACTATTCACAGAGAATACTGGGAATAAAAGGAGCCCTGTCAGGTCATACAGCCATTCCCACGCTCACCGCTACTCTCTTTGGGTCGGGTCACAGGTAAATCACCACTGGTTGGTGTAGCTTTTGCTGAAGTCAGGCCCCAGTGATGTGGTCCTGAGGTATCCCAATAGCCTGGTTTAATTCTCAAAAGCCTGTGTAACTCCCTGCCCCACCCCATCGCAACCCCTTTCTGTGAAAACGGACACTGCAGTCTGAGAGACCGGGTGAGCTTGAGGTTGGGCACTGGCAAGCCTCTCCTTGCCCGGGGGAAATGCTTTTCCTGATACAACCAGGAGGTGGGGTCGTCTGTACAGTATAGTAGCGCATGAGCAGCACTGGCAAGCAGCAGCAGCTGGGGGGGCAGGTTCCCTGGAAATAGTTTCAGGAGCAGTGAGACCTTTCAGTTAGTTCCACATTAGGGGGAAAACAGAAGTAGTGGTAGTGGCAGTAAGTATCCAGTCGATTTCAATAAACATTTATTAAGCACTTTCTGTGTGTCAGGCATTGTGATAAGTACTAGAGATACAAAGAAAGGCAAAAAGGGTCCCTGCCCTCAAGAAGCTCACACACCAATAAAGAGACAACTGTGCCAAAAATTGTACAAGAGAGAGGAAGTGTAAATAGAAGACAATCTCAGAGCGAAGGTGGGATGGGGGAGAAGAGGCGGAATGGGAAAGGCCTCTCAAAGAAGCCAGAATGTGAAGGAGTTTTGAAGGAGGCCAGGGAAGCCAGGAGGCAAAGGTGAAGGAGAGTGTTCCAGGCATGAGAGATGGCCACTGGAAAGGCACCAGAGTTTGAGTTTGAAGGTGGAATGTGTGTGTATATATACACATACACTATATATGTATATGTATGTATGTATGTATGTATACACATATACATATTTCGAGTATGGGATGGGTGGGGACAAGGGGAAGGAGGAGGGCTAACTTAGTAAAGAATGATTCATAAATATGTTTATATAGATATTTAGCTTTTAGTACTGTGGCAGAAATGGACCTTTTGTAAGTACTAGAATGAATAGTGCTAGACAAGTCCCCCTTTCCTTCATTCCCATTCCCACAATAAAAATAAATAAATAAATAGATGAAAAAAAATGGCTTATTTAGTGAAGCCAACAAAACTTTATTAAATACAAACTGTGCCAAGGTACTCTACTAGGTCTTAGGAGGGATATATATGTATTTAACTAAGACTCAGATATACCTTCAGGGAACTTAAAGTCCAGTAAAGAAATAAGGAATGAATGGATAGCGTTTTAATGCTTAACATTATATAATAAAAGGATTTAAGATGTGGAAAACAAAGTTCTGTGTTATGTGGGAGCAGGGAAGGTTTTACTGATGGGTGTGTGTGTCAAGAAATACTTTCCTTCTCTCCCCTCATTAATAATAGCTAGCCCCATTAATCTGTATTTGTTTTATGTACTGACTTATGTGTGTGCAATTGTCCCTCGGAAGAATTTAAATACCTTGGGGGCTGTTTCCTATCTGTCTTTTTGTCCTTAAGGTCTATTACTCTTCTTTGCATATAGAATTGAATAGATTTAAGTTTCTAGCTTTGAGCTGTGCTTTAAAGAATGAGAGAAATTCAACAGGTAGAATGGGAAAAAGCATTTTAGGCATAGAGAACAGCTTGGAGGTGTGAGGGAGAAAAGTATTGTGGTGTATATTTAAAAAAGAAAAGGTCTCTGCACATAGAGAAGCCACCCATTGCTACTATCTGGGGCTCTACAAGCAGAATACTAGGCCAGAAACTATATAGGTATGATGGATCCTTAGGGCCTCTGGAATCTTACCTTTCCTCCTCCTTTTCATTCTTAGAAAACACAGCCCACCTGAGGGGGATGGATTTCTGAGAGACTTGTTCATAGAGAAATGATATCTTTTAGAACCATTTTTCCAAATAGAAAGACAGAGTGGAAGATGCCAAGAATGTTCTTGAACATTCTCTAGAGTCCTGGTTTTCAAAAGTAGTGTGAATTACAGTTTTGAGCCTCAGAGGAAAGAACATGAAGTTGAAAAAAAAATCAATAAAGCCCAGATTCTAATCCTGGACCTTGCTGCCAATAACTAGAAAATTTGGGTAACTCTCTTGTATTCTCTGAGTAGTTTTTTTCATGCATGGGAAAATTGGAGTATTAATCATACTAATTAGCTTCCTGCCCTAACTCCCAGAGATGTGAAGATAAAACAAAGAGTGATTATAGAGGTGGTTGTAACTTGGGGGTAAAATAACTGCAGAATTTGGATAATGGAAGAGTCAGGTGAACTGAATTTTTCTTTTAAAAATGTTCATTTTGTTAAATATTCCCCAATTACAGGTAAAATTTAAAAATTCATTTTAAAAAAAAATTGAATTTCAAATTCTCTGTCTTGCCCCTCCCCCTTTGAAAGGCAAGTAATTTATATACGTGAAGTCATGCAAAACATCTTTGCATGTTAGCTGGGTTGCAAAAGAAAACACACAGACAAAATGCACAAAACCCCAATAAAAACAAAGTAAAAAAAATATATATATATATACTTTAATCTGTATTCAGAGTTCATCATGAACTGAATTTTTCTAATTCAGTGAAATATGCAGAAACCCTTTTTAAAAATTTCAACCTTTGTGGAAAATCTTTCTAAAAATTCAGTGTTTTTGTCTTACAAACATAGTCTAATGAACGAAATAGAAACTCTTCTTAAAGGTTGAGTGACCTGGTAAGCTCTAGTAGGGGTGGGAAACCTATAGCCTCAAGGCCACATGTGGTCCTCAAGTTCAGCCTTTTGACAGATTAAAGGTCAGACTTGAGGACCACATGTAGCCTGCACAGCCTCGAATTCCTCACCCCTAAAGGTCTTCATTTTAAGCCTTAATGCTCTAACAATAGGATTGACAAATGATTAATGGAAAGAACAGCTGAACTAAGTTTGTGCTCTAAATCTGCTACTTACTACCTGCATGACCTTAGGTAAGTCCAAGCCTTTGTACAGGCATATCTGAAATACACTCCTAGCTTACTTCTGACTCTTAAAATCCCTACTTTCAGAATTAAACTCAAATGCCATCTTCTATATGAGACCTTTCCTCATCCCCTCAGCTGCTAGTGCCATTCCCCCAGCCCTCTGCAAATCACTTCATTTTATTTTGTCCTATTTTGTATCATTTGTTTCTCTTGAATATTTTAGGTCCCTTGGAGAACTCACCATCTACCAAAGAACCTGGCACAATATGTGCTTAATACATTCTTGATTAATTGAGGCTTACTTAACCCTTGTGAGCCTCAATTTCCTCTTTGGCAAAGTAGGAAAAATAAGTTATACTGTAAATTTCAAGGCATTTCAGTGAACAAAGGGAATTTTTTAACCTTAAGTCAATCAATCCACAAGTATTTACTATGTGCCAGAACCTGGAAGCTTTCTTTCTTATACAGAACTCTACATAGGATTATAAATTTCAGACTGGATGGGACCTTCTTGGTCTTCTATAGCAACCTCTTGTTTTATAGATGAGAATTACCAGGGCTAGAGATGGCAAACATCTTATCTAATGGCAAATATCTAATCTATGACAATGATAATAGGGTAGTGGAGTTTACCTACTTGAACTTGGATCCTCTGTCTTCAAGTATAACAGCCTTTCTATTGCACCATGAAGAGATGGATGTGATGGGAGAGACTAGACTGGGTGTTCCAGAATATACCCTAGAATTGATTCTTTATTTCTTTTTTCTAAATTCCTGAGATAAGCCTGTTTCTTATTGTTTGCCTTTCCTTAAAAGGGGGGAGGGTTAGGGAGAGGAAAAATGAAAAAAAAAAAAGAAATTTATATGATAATTTTCTTGTATATTTGTAGGGAATAGCAAGCTGTACATGGTAGGTTTGCAGTTTCATGTGCAATCCTCTTTACTGTACTTTGTCATGGAAATGCTTATTTTGTTCTGTGATTTGAAAGTAAAATAATTAAAAAAAAACTATTGTGAGGAAAATAAGAGACAATTCAAAGTAGCTTAGATATTTGGGAATTTCAATTAATAATAAGGATAACAATGATTGCTGACATGTATGTAATACTTCAGATATATTATCTCACTTGATCCTTAAAATCAACCTGTAAGGAAGATATTACAGGTGGTGTTATTTGTATTTTACAAATAAGGAAACTGAGGCTGAGAGATTAAGTGATATTCATTTTCACACAGCTTATAAATATGAGATGTAAGATTTGAACACATCTCTCTTTCTTTTTTTGTGATAATTGGGGTTAAATGACTTGCCCAAAGTCACAGTCAGTAAAAGTCTGAGACTGGATTTGAACTCAGATCCTCCTGACTTCAGGGCCAGTGCTCTATCCAGTCCACCACCAAAACTGCCCCATAAGCCATGTCTTCTTAATACCAATCCAACACTATATCTGCTATTCTATATTGCCTCTCAATGTCATACTTTACAGTGTATTGCTATCATGCCTAAGAAAGTTGAATACCCTACTAAGAAAGTATCGGCACCCTTATTTATTGACATGATCATAGGCACCTCAGTTAATTGGTCACCCATTTATAAACATTAATTATGTGCATACCACATGACAGACACTACTAAACTCAGGGAAAAGAAAAACAAGCATCATTCTGAGCCTTCATTTTTGTGTGCGCTCAGAAGGGATAATGATACTTTGCTGTGTAGTTCTTGGGGTTGCTGTGATGGTAGTATTCTGTTCATTGTAAAGTACCATGTACTTGGGAGCCATTACTATTATTAGTAGTCATAATAAGAAGAAATTAACAAAGGTTGGCAGAACAGAAATCTGCCAAGACAGGGAAGAAAGTGGGTCAGCATCTAAATCTTACCTTTCTGGAGGAGTGACTAATATCTGAATCATTTTAGGGCAGCTAGATGACAAAATGAATGGAGCATTGGATTTGGAGTCAAAAAGTCCTAAGTTCAAATCTGGTCTCAGAGACGATATGTTTGATCCTGGGCAAGCTGCTTAAACTCTCTGTGGCTGTTTCCTATCTATAAAATGGGTTGTTGTGAAGATCAAAAGAGATGTTTGTAAAGTGCTTTGTAAACCTTAAATCACTGTATTAATGCTAGCTGTTATCATGATGCTTTCATTTTTATTGAGATCAATAATCTCTAAGTCGTTTCTGTTTAGATATTTTCTGTACCTTAAAGTCAAACACTCCAGATCACAGATGTCCTAGGGGGCTCCTGCTGTTTTCTCTCCCCTGGCTATAAAGGAGAATGGATTCTATACAGCCAATGGCATCTCCAGATATGTGTTGATGGGAAGAGTTTGAATAAACTTAAGAGAATAGCAACTAACATTTAAGGTCTCCTCTACCCAGAACTCTTCTCACAACAACCCTGTAAGGTAGATAGAACAGTACTGTGACATTATCCTACTCATATTTAAAGAAATACACTCTCACCCCACACAGACAGATTTTGTCATTTATTCCTTTATAACATGTCTTGCCAATGACACATTCCACTCACATAGCCATTACCTTATCTTTGTAATGGCAATGGGAATTTGAAGATCTTCCCTGACCTCTAATAGGCTAAATGCAATCACATGGAGTTTATGGTGGGAGAAGTTTGCTGAAGGGTGGAGCAGAGTTGAGAAGAATCTGGAGTCAGAGAAGTTAGAAAGGAGGGAGGAGAGGATGCAGGCAAGAAGACAGCTAGGTATGGTGTTGCTCCCTGCTGTGTCATGGTATATTAACTTTTTTGTTTCTACAATGGATTTGATTTTCTGGTGTTGGGATTTGACTTTCTGTCATATGAACAAATGTTTTGTTTCTTTCTTCTATATGGATAGTCTGTTATATTTTCCAATTCAGAACTATGCCAGTATATTCATGGATGCCTTCAGTGCTGTGAATATCACTTTGGTGATACAATCTTTCACCTAGACCACTGCAATAACTTCCAAATTGTTCTCCCTGCTTCCCTCCCCCCAACTCAACAAACTCTAATATCTCCCCTTTAACACCAGGATCAAATATTAGTCCCATTTTGGGACATTTAATATCCTTTACAACCTGGCTCCTTCCCATTTTTCCAGCCTTCTCACCTAATATTGCACTTTATACTTTCTAACCTCTGACTAGACTGTCCTGTTGGCTTTTCTACACAACTGACCCTCCTCTAGACCCTCTCCATGCCTTTGAACTGGCTAGCCCCCCATGCCTGTACTTCCTTCTCTCCTCATCTCCATCAGTAAGTTGGTTCCTTCAACTAAAATACTAGCTTTGCAACAGTCCATTTCCAGTTCTCTCAAATGCTTCTGTCTTCCTTTCTAAGGTTACCTTTCATCTACCCTATATGTATCATGTATATAGTTTCTTGTATACGGGTTGTCTCCACCAATAGAATGTAAATTCCTTGATGTTAAGGGACTGCTTTTCCCTTTCTTTGTATCCCTATTGCTTAGCACATGTTCTGATACATAGTAAGCACTTAATTTATACTCGCTGATTTAAAAAAATTATTTTATTTTTAATTAGTGGAATAAAACAAGTATTTTCATATCATTGTATATAAAACATGATTGAACATGAAACCCTAAATCTATTATGTATAACTTACTATTCCTTTTAAATATATAATAAAGTTATCATGTAAATTTTTTTCTTTTATTTTCTTCTCTCCCTCTACCCCCCCACCCCCATCCCTGGCCCTGTCCTAGAGATGGCTGCCACTCATCACAAATAGGTACACACTTATGTAAAATTATTCTATACGTACCTCAATTTATCAGTTTTTTTTCACTGGGTGCAGATAGTATTTTCATATGTCCTTTATTTTTTATTTATGTATATATAATAGTCAAAATTACTTAGTCACGGGGCGGCTAGGTGGCGCAGTGAATAGAGCGCCGGCCCTGGAATCAGAAGGACCTGAGTTCGGAGCCGGCCTCCGACACTTAATCCGCACAAAAAAACCTAGCCGTGTAACCTTGGGCAAGTTACTTAACCCCAATTGCCCTAAAGGGGCGGCTAGGTGGCGCAGTGAGTAAGAGTGCCGGCCTCGGAGTTTGGATGACCCGAGATCAGATCCGGCCTCCGAAAATGAGCACCCACGCATAAATCAAATGACTAGCCGTGTAACCTTGAGCAAGTTACTTAACCCCAATTGCTTTAAAAAAAAAAAAAATTACTTAGTCACTCAGAATAGTTCTTAAAATAATTTTGCTTTTACTGTATACAATGTTCTCTTGCTTCTGCTAATTTTACCCTTTATTTCATGTAAGTTTTTACATAAAAATCAATTGATATTTAAGTAACATCAGTTTGAAGCATCTAAGTGACAGTATAGTATTGAAGGTATTCAGATAGGGGTTGGATGATCCACTTTTTGGCAATGTTATAGGAAAAATTTTTGGTCAGATATGGGTTTGAGTAGGTGAATCATAAGGTCATAGAGTCAATGTTAGAGTTGGAAGCCATCTTGAAAGTCATCTAAACCAGAGGTGACAAACAGCTGACCCAAGGGTTGCATGTGGCTCACAATGCTCCCAAATGTGTCCTGAACTAGATTAAAATGTAATTGGTAAATCTTTAACAAAATTTAAAAAAACCCAATAAAACATAGACAACATCACATTTTAAAACTGAGTTAATGTATAGCCCACAGGGATCCTGGTGTACAATCTAGTGGCCCCCATTTCTTTTTGAGTTTGACACCACTGGTCTAACCCATTCTTTTTTTCTTTTTTTTTAAGCAATTGGTGTTAAGTAACTTGCTCAAGGTTACATGGCTAATCATTATTTTTTATGTGTGGGTGCTCATTTTCTGAGGCTGGATTTGATTCTGGGTCATCCCAACTCCAAGGCCGGCGCTCTTACTCACTGTGCCACCTAGCCACCCCAAGCCATTCTTTTTTACAGAAGAAGATATTGATACCCAGAAAAGTAAAGCGTCTTGTCCAGTCTAGTGGTCATAAAGATATGTTACTCAAACTGTCAGCATTCTATAAACTTCAAAGGTGCTACAAAACTCTAGGGTCCTGTTGAATTTCACAAGATATTCCTAAGGATCACCTGCAAGTCAAGGCCTCTCTAACCCTAAGATCTTGTGATAGTCTGATAAAATCAAACAACTGTCTAGTGTCAGAGTTAAGGTGGGCTTACAGACTCCAAGTAGACCCACTCCACAATACAAAGTTGCAACACCATTGCTAATATTGAGTGACTTTCGTTAAAATATCTGATTTTGCCTTATCATTTAGTGACTTTATACTGCACCTATTATGTACCAGGTACAGTGTTAAGCACTTTATTTTCTAACAAATATTACCTCATTTGATCCTCACAATAATTCTGCAAGATAGATATCATTATTATTTTAATTTACATATGAGAAAAGTGAGACAAAGAGAGATTAAATGACTTGCCCATGGTCACAGAAATAGTAAATGTCTAAGGCTGAATTTGAACTCAGGACTTCTTGACTCCAGGCCCAGTGCTCTATCCAATGCATCACCAGCTGTTCTTGAAAAGCTGTCTAGAAGAGCCATTGTCAGGCATGTTCTGAAAGAGATTCATACTTCAGACAGTGTATTGGCCTATGTGACTTCGAAGTCACTTTCAGCTTTGAGATTCTGTTATAATAAAGGTACATGTTTTCACTAATGTCGAAGTGCATTTTTTAGTAGATATGTGGAAAGCTTAGACAAATCTTCCCAGTACAGGAATGACTCCTGATCAAAGACTTTCTATGACTCCTCATTGCCATGGAATGGAAATAAAAATTCGAATTCCTTACCCTTTCATTCACTGTGCTCCCCAATCTGGCTCTAACCTTTATGTCCAGCTTTATTTCCCATTATTCTACCTTTCTATACTCTGTGAAGATATTGGTGGAGTTAGGTGACTTATTGAGGTCCCTTTGACTTCTATGCAATATTGATCGAATTAAATTGAATTAATAGGTTCAAGATATTGCAATTCTATTGTTCTTGCCAGTTAGTTTTAAGGTGTTAATTGAGGTAAAATTGCAGTACCATGAAGGAAAAATCTTAGTTACACACTTGAGTTTGAGTCTTGGCCACAACACCTATTACTGTTTGACTGGGCAAATCACTTTACCTCAGTTTCCTCTTCTATAAAATGGAGATGATGATGATTATAATATTAATTTCATAGAGTTATTATGAGGAAAGTACTTGGTGAGCTATTGTTATTCTCATCAAATAAAACACAAGAATTGTCTTAGATAATGGAAAAATTTAGTCTTGCAGATGCTGAAGCAGGAGTGGGCTTTGTGCAAGGAATGCAGCATGTTACTAATTTATAA
Source organism: Gymnobelideus leadbeateri (assembly GCA_011680675.1). Lineage (NCBI taxonomy): Eukaryota > Metazoa > Chordata > Mammalia > Diprotodontia > Petauridae > Gymnobelideus > Gymnobelideus leadbeateri. Next base: position 27,760 of record WOXC01007469.1, on the reverse strand, counting down.
TGTGAGAAGCGTTAGCATTTTTGAAACAAGATTAAAAAAGGTGTTCTGGTTGCTCTTGACTAAGAACTAAGAACTAAGAACAGCATATTTTGTGATCATTCTTTTTGGTGGCTTTTTTGTTGTTCTAATCTAGGCCTTAAAGGCTTTAGTATGTGGCTTGGGAGTGATTACCACACAAAATCACAATCCTGAGACAGAGATGGAAATATAAATGTTTTTATCCAGTCCCAGGAATGATTGAACTGGAAGAGCCTCTACAACAGTCATGGAATCTCAGAGTTGGGACATTAGAATATGACCTTAGGAGATCGTCTAATCTAACAAAATGATAGAGGATAGAATATAGAACATGAGAGTTAAAAGGAAACTTAGAGCAAAGAATATTAGAACTGGAACAGAAATAAAAACATAAACATGGATAGTTAGAATACAGACTCAGGGAATGGCAGTATTGGAAGGGATTTTAGTCCTTTCTTCAATTCAGGTACAGTGATTTATCCAAATACATTACTAACAGAACTGAGATCAGGGCCCTAGTCTTCTGACTTTGATTCTAATCCAATCTGTACTAGACAATTTTGCATTTTTTCATGTAGTTTTCCTTATTTCATCTTGATCTATTGGGAACTTATTTCATACTATGGAACTCTTCCCTTTCCCTTTTCTTAAAGTTAAGGGGAGGAGAGAATTCTATTTGTCAAATATATCTCCATTGACTCTATTTTTAAAAATGTATTTGCTTTTTTCCCAAGACCTATGATTTTATCAATATAGAGAACTCCCAGTGTAGAAACTGTCCCAAGCAATTCAGCTCTGCAATAGTTCAGCACCTCATAATCTCCTGGGGTCACTGAAAGACTAAATGACTGGATGGGAGTCCCAGAACTGGGGCAGTTAGGTGGAACAGTGAATAGAGTGCTGGTCCTGGAGTCAGGAAGAGTCATCCTCTTGAATTCAAATCTGGCCTGAGATACTTACTAGATGTACGATGATGGGTAAGTAACTTAACCCTGTTTTCCTCGGTTTTTTCATCTATAAAATGAGCTGGAGAAGGAAATGGCAAACCACTCCAGCATCTTTACAAGAAAACTCCAAATGGGATTACAGAGAGTGGGACACAACTGAACAACAACAAAACAAGTCACAAAGCTAGTAAGTGTCAGAGAAAGTATATGAACCAAGGTATTCCTGATATCAGGTATGGTTCTGTAAGCTACAGTGGCATACTTCTGCCTTTCACTGTTCATGTCTATCCAGAGAGTAGCTTGGTCAAAAAACCTCATCAGGACTGAATGAAGTTAACTTCTAGAATCACTTTGGGTCAAGCATGGCCCCTGCCGCTTGGCTACTTTGGTCAAAATGATTGAAGAACTGACAAATCTGTGTTTCCTATCATGACCAATGGGCATGGCTTTTTGGATCACCACCTCAGAACCAAAGGAGAATGAAAAATGGGAGATGCTTGACTGAGTTTAAAGATGTTTGATAGTCAAAGAACATTTTTTCAAAAGAGCTTTAAAAAAAACACAACTGAAGTTAGTTTGGCTTCCCCATTCATTTAAATAAACACATTAAAAAATAATATAAATCAGATCTTGCCTTTCTTTCCTCAGGTATATGTGTTCTATCCTCCAAGCACTTTATGCAACAAGGAATGTCATCCCAAAAGTGTACAAAGGTTTCAACAAAATATGGGGGCCCATCTGTTCTGGTGGTTAACTTGAACTCTTGTTGATAAGCTTCTTTTGCTAATGTAATGATATTGGATTTCTTTTTTTAGGGAGAGAGTGTTAAATTTCCAAGTTGGCTATCAGACCTGAATTTTCACACTACTCCTCCAGTTCTTAGTGGGAAGGGAGCAGAAAAGAGAAAGTCCAACTGATATCAGCCTTTGTCTCCTTTTTTTCCTCTGAGTTGGTAGAAATGGTTTTAAGGCATTGGATTTCCCCATCTGCTTCAACAGCTTTCAGACTGATCTCGGATTTCCAACATAGAGCAGAACTGATTTAGTCAAAAACAGGCAATTAAGGGTTACTTATTTTAGGTTGAAGATAGCAATTGTGGTTAGTTACTAAAAACTAGTGACTACAAGTCAGGTAGCCATGTGGAGTTTGGTATTTTTGGCTTTGCTACTGACCTGAAAGTGACCTTAGAGGAAGTCCATTTGTGTTATTGTGGTATAATAGAAAAGGAAAGCAATTGGTACAATGGAGAGAACGCTAGACTTTGAATCAGAAGACCTTTATTTGAATCCAAGCTACCCAACTTATTACCTGTATCATCTTGGGCAAGCTATTTTACTTCACTGAGACTCAGTTTTCTGATCTGTCAAATGATGGACTTAGAGAATATGGCCTTCCATCCCTAAATCTGGTGTCCTGAATGATGAGACATCTGAATTCTAGTCTTGACTTTTCTTCTAAGTTAGCCTTTCAACTTCATGTATATTATTCTTAATCTGGCTCAACCTTAGTTTTCTAAACTTTAAAAATAAGGTTGGACATATGAGTTTCATGCATTTTTTTTTTTTTTTTTAAAGCAATTGGGGTTAAATAACTTGCTCAAGGTTACACGGCTAGTCATTATTTATGCGTGGGTGCTCATTTTCTGAGCCCGGATCTGATCTCGGGTCATCCAAACTCCGAGGCCGGCGCTCTTACTCACTGCGCCACCTAGCCGCCCCTTTAGGGCAATTGGGGTTAAGTAACTTGCCCAAGGTTACACGGCTAGGTTTTTGTTTGTGCGGATTAAGTGTTGGAGGCCGGCTCCGAACTCAGGTCCTTCTGATTCCAGGGCCGGCGCTCTATTCACTGCGCCACCTAGCCGCCCCGAGTTTCATGCATTTTTTAAAGTTACCCACTCAAATTTGTTTTCTTGCCCAAAATTTATTTTTTTTTTATTTTTATTTTTTGCTTTTTGGAGGGCAATTGGGGTTAAATAACTTGCCCAAGGTCACACAGCTAGGTTTTTGTTTGTGTGTGTTAAGTGTCTGAGGCCAGATCCGAACTCAGGTCCTTCTGACTCCAGGGTTGATGCTCTACCCACTGCACCACCTAGCCACCCCCTCTTGCCCAGAATTTAACTAACCAACTTATTGATGAGAACATGTATGAAAAACGTATTAGATGAGTGAACTGTTTTTATTACTGTTGTTAATAAACAGCATTTATATAGTATGTTAAGTTTTATAAGGTGTTTTATAAAATACTCTAATTTCATTCTTATAATACTTATAATATCACCATTTTGCAGATGAGGAAAGTGAGGTAGAAACAGGCTAAGTGACTTGTCCATGGTCACACAACTAGTAAGTATCTAAGGGGAATTTAAATTCATGTCTTCCTGATTGTAGCTCTAATGTTCTATCTACTTTATCACCTAGATAATAATAATTAAGCTGGATTAATAAAGCAGAATATCTCATCTAAATTAACAAGGTACTTTGCACAGTTGCATGAATGTGGTAGGCACCCAATGAAAGGCTCTTGCTGAGTGAATGAGTAAACTGAGAGAGGAAGATAGAGAGATAGACAAACAAGACAGGCCAACTGACCCAAATATTAATTCCAGTCACCCTAGTTGGACAGAAATTGACTATTTGTTTTCTAGTTTCATGAATCCTTATTTTTTAAGACTAAGTGCTAATTTTAATTTCTCTAGGAAATCTTTTCATGATCACTCACTGACATACTTCCTCCCGTTTTGGCATTCCTATGACTTTACCAGGCAGAATGTCATAGCAGAAAATATGTTGAACATGTCAGGAAAAAGAAGCATTTAAACACCTCTTTCTATGCTTACTAGCTGTATAATTATAGGCAAGTCACCTGACTTTTCTGAGCCTCTGTTTTCTCATCTGTAACATGGGAATAATAGGGATGACACGATTGTAGTGAAAATCAAATAAGATTGCGTATTTTAAGTGTTTTGTTAACTTCAAAAATACTCCAAAAATGCAAACTGGTATCATATAGGTTGATATAGCTCACAGCCCATCCATGGCCTCTCACATAAGTCCTTAATAAGAGGTCCACTTAGCTTGAACAAATGAATGAAAAACATGTATTATGTCCAACACTGTACTAAATGCTGAGGATACAAATTTGAAAGTAGCAGCTATCCCTACCCTCAAGGAACTTAGAATCTAATGGGAATAAATATAGGGTGTGGTAACCAAGTAGGAATATTTTGGTTTAGAAAGTTATAGATATAGTGAGGGGAATCACAGGGGAGTAGATTGACATGCCCTTTCCAGTATCAATGCTGGTATTGATTTGAATTTGATTCAAGAATTGCAAAGGAGGGGTTGGCTGAGGCTGGGAAGTTGGTAAGATGTTTGAGGTGAAGGTGAAGCATGGCAAGGACCTTTTCCCTAGTTCTCTTGACATTGCATAGTTACCAATGGAACTCATAGACTGTCCATTGGTTAGCTTTCACCTTTTTCACGAGTAGTACACCTTCTTTTCTGGTCATACAATGGGATGGTTATACAATGAAATGGGATCTATGCCTTGGGATTTTCATCATTGAAAGGAGAAGCCACACTAAAAAGAGCACTGATCCGTTAAAGAACATCATTTGTTGATGGTCTTGTTTGTATGTTATTTCCCTCACTTGATTAAATGCTCTTGGAGAAAAAGGACAATTTGTTAATACTTCTATGTCTTCTATACCTTCTGATATGTGACTAAGCCTTCAAGTCTCAACTCAAGTCCCACCTTCTGTAAGAAGCTCTTCCCAGTTCCCCTTGATGCTAATGTCTTCTCTCTGACATTGCCTTCAGTTTATCTTGTATGTCTCATTTGTACATAGTTGTTTCATAGTCTCCCCTAATAAAATTTAAGCCCCTTGAAAACTCAGGGTTGTTTTTGCCTTTTTCTATACCTTCAGTGCTTAGCATTTTTTTTTTTTTTGGCACAGAGTAGATACTTAATACATGCTTGATAATTGTTAAAAAAAAATACTTGAGTGGTTTGTCATTTCCTTCTCCAGCTCATTTTACAGATGAGCAACCAAAGAAAACAGTTAAGTGACTTGCCCAGTGTCAGGCAGCTAGTAAGTATCTGAGGCTGCATTTGACTTCATGAAGATGAGTCTTCCCAATTCCAAGCCCAGGACTCTATCTATGGCATCACCTAGTTTCTAGGTAAGGTATGCTTTATTCTTATATCTTGTCAATTAGCAGGATTTAGCCCAAGTTTGATGTGTGCACATTTGTGTGACTTGTTAGTCAGTAAATGAATATGTTCTATGATAACACAGATGAATAGACTTTATACAGAATAAATCATAATTTATGTAGAGGTGATCCTTATGCTCCTAGGGGATTGAGAATGAATTGGGAAAGTAACCCAGTGTGGTGGAGACACTAAGGTTTTCTTGGTGATCTTAACAAAGAAACTTCCTTTCTTTGGGCCTCTGTTTCCTCATTTGCAAAATGAGGGGAATTTACTAAAGCTTATCTATAAGTAAGAGTCATGGAGAGACATAGTGTTACTACTACTCATATTAATAAATAGGCATTTATATAGAATTTCAAGACCTATAAAGGCTTTAAATATGACAAGCAGAGTATTCAGAGCATGGGAATATGCCCACATATTCTTTTTCTTTCCTTGCTAAGACCACCACCGTTGATCTGTTCTTTTGGTTTCAGGTGCTGCATTTAAGATGGGCATTAAGAAATGGGTGTGTGTCTAGAGGAGGGATAACCGAATATTGAAAGAATTCGAGACCATTTATGTGAAGATCAGTTGAAAGAATGAGGATGTGGGAGAGGGTGTTTAGCCTGGAGAAGAGATGTTAAGGGACATAGATAGTCCCTCTCTAAAAATATTTCCGGGGTTGCCATAGAGAAGAGGGATTAGATAAGCCTCGAGGGGAAGAAATAGAACCAAAGGATAGGAATTACAGAAAAGCACTTTTGTTTACAAAATGTTTACAATGTTTACAAAAACTTCCTAGCATTTACGTCTGTCCAGATGTGGAAGGGATTAATTCAGAATGTAGTGAATTTCCCATCCCTGGAGGTTTTCAAGGATCATCCAGGTGACTACTTGGGAATACTGTCTAGGGTATTGCTGATCCAACAGGTGTTGGAACTGGTTATAATCAAAATGTCTTCCAACCTTGATCCTATTTTTCTTTGACTTTGAAATGCTTAAACCAATGATTTAATTCAATTTGATAATTCAATAAAATTTTATTAGGTACCTACTATGTGCTCTGCATGGTGCTAAGCACTGAGGGTACAATAAGAAAAAAGAAGATGGCTCCTGCTTTCAAGGAACTTGCACACTTATGTGGGAAGACAATATACAAAAGGAAACTAGAAAGGGGATATTACAGGAGGCACCTGTTAGAAGGGCATCATGTCTTTGGAGTCCAAATCAAGTAGAGCTGCTAATGGAAAGTGGATTTGGATAGAAAATGTCCAAGTTGTTATAAACAGATGATTGTCTATACCACTTTTAACATTTCCTAGGTGAAAAGATTCACAACTTTTCCCCCATCAGCTGTAAAGACTGTTTTCATATCACCTAGATGTGGGGATATGGAGAGACCTATCTCCCTACCTGTCTGTCAGTCTATCTACCTATCATTTATGTATCCCCCACATGGAAAACCAAATGGCTGCTGCCATTCCAACCCTAAAATTCTCTAGTTCTGTAGTTTAATAACTGTATTCCCTGTTGGGATATACTAAAACATTAAAAGCCTTGGCAGCATCCTTGACTTCTATTTAATTCAACAAACATTTATTAATTATCCCTCATTTGCAGAGTGGACTCTAACACAGCCCTTACCATCAGCACCAAGTGCTAACTGAAGAAACTGGAAATAGCTTTTGTTAGTTGAGGAAGTAGAAGTAGAATATAAAGATGGGGAGGACATTAAAGTAAGGTCCAAGAGACACAGTAGAGGTTAGTTCTAGAGGCAATACAATTTGAAGACACTGAGGAATTGATTTTCAGAATAGATGAGAGAGGGGAAAATAAAGCAAGAGAGGGGAAAATGCTGAGTAAGTAGGAAAAAATCATGGATAGTATTTCCAACTGAAAAGGGCAACCTAAAAAGCATCAATAGCTGGAGACTCAAATGTCTACTTTCCTATGTGAAATTCTTAGAGGAAGTAATTGACATATGTAACAAAGGAATAATTGTTGAAAATATAAGTAAATTGCCACTTTCACAGTCAATCAATCAATTAAGCGTTTATTAAACTGTTCTACATGTCTAGAAAAAATGAAAGGGTCACTGATCTTAAGTAGTTTGCATTCTATAAGAAGAAAAAACACAAACACATGAAAATACATACAAAACAAATGCAAAGCATTTCAGGGAATGGGTGGAAATAGTAGTATGTGGAGAATTAAAAAATACCTCTCTCTGGTAGGAGGTGAGTTAAAGCTGAACATTGAAGGAAACTAGGGGATTCTAAGGGGTAGAAGTGAGGAGGAAATATACTCCAGGCATGAGGGAGACAGTCTTTGCCAAGACATGGAGAGGAGGGATGGGATGTTTTCTTTGAGAAAGAGACACCTGTTCACTTTGGTTGGTCCACAGAGTTCATAAAAGGTAGTAATTTACAATAAGCTATATTAGTCATACTGGAGCCAGGTTGTGAAGAGCTTTAAAATGCCCTTTACCTAATTGACTGAAAGGTACAGCAAATACAAGATTTTACTTTCCTTATTGCTTTCTGAGTATTTTTAAAAATTTGATTAAGGGTAAGCCTTAAAGCTTTCCTCCATGTGTTTCCTCCATATGTTAAGATGACACATGGTTCCCTGATACATTGAGCAATAGATACAATTTTGAGGATCCTATGAGTGTTTATCAGGCATAAAACAAGAAGACATATGTTCATCAAACATTTTGCCATTGTCATGGAGAATGTCCAGGGAAAGATCCAGATGGAAGAGGAAACTACTATAGAAGTTGAGGTTCTCCAGATATTCCTGTTTATAGATGACATTATGTTGGTTGCAAAAGATCCTAGAATAATGCAGAACCTTCTAAATGAGACCAAGAAGTGGTCAGAAAGGTAGGAGATAATAGACTCATGAAAACTGTGCAGGTATAACATTCTCAGCCGTTTCTCCTTGCATGTTGAGCTAGTTTTTCCTTGAAAGGTAAAGAAGCTGTCTTTGGGATATGACTAGCCAACTTCTTGGTAGCCTCTGCCTGGGATTGAAGATACAACTTGGTTTTGCCAAGGACAAGAACCACCTCGACTTGCAATTCTACTGGTAGGCTTTCAACAATGTCTGTTTATTTTTATATCTCAAAAAATTCTGTGATTTCATTTCTATGGCTATTTCCTCCACTGATCATAGGATCATAAGTTTAGGGAAAGATAGAGACCTAAAGAATATCATTTTATAATTTAGTAAATTGAGATCCAGAAAAAATATCACTTGTTCAAGGTCATATGAATGGCAAATAGTGGGACTGGGGTTTGATCCCAGACCAGATGTAACAACATAAGAAAGAAATGGAAAATGAAATAATATAAGAATGGGGGATATATAGACAAAATAAAGAAATAGAAGAAAGAGTGGGCTAAATTGTATTTGGGAAATGATTCCGAGTTGCTCCCTGAAACAAAACAATGCCCTTTAAACATCAGTATCCTTTTGGTGATGCCATATGCCTTGGAATCAACAAAATTTTATTATATTGGACCTAAGGAAGGAATTCTCATTAGAGGGGCAGCTTCACTAACTTTCTACATGGCTAAATTATCACAGAATCTCAGAAATAAAGATCTCAGAAGCCATTGAACCCATGTAAATCTTGGGGGAGAATATTTTGTATGGCATCCTCAAAAAATATTCAACCTTCATATGAAAACTTTTAGTGAAGAGGAAACCATTACCTCCTAAGTTACCTAATTCTACATTTATGTAGCTCTAAATTTCAGGAAGTTTTCCCTTATTTTGAGTTTACACCTATTGCCTCTAGTTCTACCTGCTGAGATCAAGAACAATGTCTTCTCTTCTCCAGAGTAAACATAACTAGTTTCTTCAAGGACCTTCATCATCCAAGCTGCTTTTCTTTGGATACTCTCCAGATTATCAATGTCTTCAAATTCTGCCACCTAGAACTTAACAGAATACTTCAGATATTATCTGGACAAGGTAGAGTCCTATAATAATATTGCCTCCCTACTTCTGGATGCTAGTTTTATGTCTCTTATTGTAGCTCTCATTGCCTTCATTCATTTTCTTGACTGCCACATCATACTGATTATTGAACTTGCATTCTATTTAATGCCCCCTTCCACATATTTGAACATATATGTATGTATATGTACATATATATATGTACATGCACACACATACCTCATACTTATAAAGATTATTTTAAAATACCAAATAGGTGTTCATTATTAAGCACCAACTTTCAATAGCTTTGAGCTAGGGATGTATAAAAAAAACATAAAAGGACTTTTTTTTAAAAAAGGATATAAAAAAGATGAGTAAATCATACACCTTATAGTTGACTTGAAGAAACAAGCCTAATACACAGGAATGAGAATATTATTATAAAATTGAAGTTGAAATTTGTGGTTATGTCAGCCCTATGAGAAGGGACATGCAAATGGTAATATTCACATTTTATAGATGAAAAAAACTGAGTTGAAGTGACTTGATCAAGGTCACACAGATAAGTGGCAGAGTTAAGACTACGACTCAAGTTTTCCCAATCCAAGACTAATGAATGTTGACTTTTATCTGGCACATCTTGGCATTGTACATTGCCCAGAGGAGGCACTCAGTGAATATTTGTTGATTTATCCACTGCTTACATAGATAGATATAAGATAAAAAGGCATATAGATAGACAGAAAAATAGATTTGTTGTTTTCGAACTCAGGTCTTCCTGATTCCAGGCCTAGTCCTCTATCTACTATACCACCTAGCTGCCCAGAAAAACAGATAAAGATAAATGGATAGATGAATAGATAAATCTTTTCTTTATCACTTACTATATGCCAGGGAAGGTGATGCAATGCATAGAATATCATGCCTGGAGTCAGGAAAACTCATCTTTGTGAGCTCAAATCTAGTTTCAGATACTAGCCATGTGATCTAGGAAAGGTCACTTAGCCTGATTTGCCTCAGTTTCCTCATCTGTAAAATGAGCTAGAGAAGGAAATGGCAAACCACTCCAGTATTTTTACTAAGAAAACCCCAAACAGGGTCATCAAGAGTTGGCTACAGCTGAAATGAGTGAACAATAACAGACTAATTCTTACTGTTGGTAAAGTACAATTCTTTTCATAAACTGACTGGAGCTCTTTGGGCCCTTTCTAGGCATATAATGCTTTGTTTTCTAATTATCAATGGCTATGTTTTATCTTTTGTACTAAACTATAAGTTTCCTGACTCCAGAGTCCTGGGCCATGTCTTATTTATGTGTGCATCTCTGGAAATGCTCAGTTTAGAGCCTTACAAATAGCTGTTAGTTGAAGAATGTTCATTGTATTCAATTCAGACTCTTCTTAAATTAGGCTGCATGTTGTCTTCTCCCTCCAGTCCAAAGCAACACTCCCTTGCCTTGTTCCTAATCCTAGGCACTTTAACTACTCCTCAATTTTTTAGACTTTAAGAAATCTGTTATCTTCAATAGAGAAAATGGCTGAAATTAAATATTTATAACAATTAATTTATCACTGTTAGAGGTCTGCTGTGATTGTGTGGAAAATATTATTACTTAGGGTGTAATATAGTCAGAACTCTAGGTTCAGAAACATTTTCTGCCCTCATTTGTAAAAACCATCATAAGTTGGTAAACTAACTATGTCCATTCTTCACCATTCCCTCCTCAACTTACAATTCTACCAGTAGGCTTTCAACAATGTCTATTTATTTTTATTTCTCAAAAAATTCTGTGATTTCATTTCTATGCCTATTTCCTCCACTGATCATAGGATCATAAGTTTGGAGAAGGATAGAAACTTAAAGAATATAATTTTACAAATGAGTAAATTGAGATCCAGAAAAAATGTTGCTTGTTCAAGGTCATATGAATAGCAAATAGTGGAACTGGGGTTTGATCCCAGACCAGATGTTTCAAAATCCTACACTATTTCCAATATTTCACTCCCTTTCTGTGATGTAGGTTATAGCCCATCCTTGCCCAAGAAGATGTTTCAGATTCACTGTAGGCAAAAAAATGTCCTTCATTATTCAATTTGTCAATGGAATTCATTAAACATTTGTCAAGTGGGAGACACCACTATATTGGACATTAAGAAGGTTATAATCTGGGAAAATATAGATGGACATTGCTCTCAATGAGCTTACAACATAACTGGAAAGTGTTATCAAAGATCTGTACTATTTTTTGGGGGGGGGGGAAGACAAGGCAATTGAGGTTAAGTGACTTGCCCAAGGTCACATAGCTACTAAGTGTCTGAGGCCAGATTTGAGCAACTCAGGACCTCCTGACTTCAGGTCTGGCACTCTATTCTCTGTGCCACCTAGTTGCCCCTAAAATTTATTTAACAAGAAGAAAGCATTCATGCACAGTACAAGACTAGGCAAAGTACTATAACTGATTTGTGGAGGAAGAGATGACTTTTAGCTTTTGGGAAGAAGTAGTGGGGAAACATAAGGAAGACTTCAGGGAGGTAGAAGGTAGCAGCTGATTAGCCCTTTTTCCCTTAAGGAAAGAGAAATCATTTTACAGGAAGGATTGACCTTGAGAAAGTCCATTCCAGGTATGGACAAATACTTGAACAAAGGTATGGATAGGAAAGATCAAGAGGAAAACTGGTGATGGTGAGTAATTTTTTATAGCTTGAAGTGAAGGGGAACAGAACATGAGTGATTTGGACTGGATTTGTAGATGCTCAAAACCTCAAGAATTTATTAACTTGGTAGACAGTGAGATTCTGCTAAGGATTTCTGAGCAGAGATTTGCCATGGTTAGAGGAATGAAACTCTAGTATTTGGGGTCAAGAGTGCCCACTTCTTACCCCTTTACATGATACACGGCATCATAAGATAATATAATTTAGAGCTGGAATGACCTATCCATCCTATCTATGCATAAGGTTGATACTACCCCTTGGTGGAACTGCTAATCATCTTGGGATTGCTAATAGGCAGCATGAGAGACTTATAGTAAGAACCCAAATAACCTGCAAACTGGATTATGTGTCCATCCATGGACATGTAAGTCATATATAAATAATGCAGCCCTTCCCCTACATTTTTAGCATGGTACCTTGCACATAGTTGGGTATGATAGAGTTTTATTTATTGAATGAATGAGTCTACCAAGGAATTATTGGAGTTTTAAAATCCATAAGGAGCAGCTTTCTTACAGGTTTTACTAGTTGGTCTCCAATGTGAAAGCCATGGTCCTCTCCCATACAGTAGCTTCAGATAAGCATGTAGGTTTTAGGAGTTCTCTTTCTTTAATCTGGACATTTCCTAGGCTGCACATAGGATAAGAGGGGCTATTTATACCTGAAATCCTTATTCATGATAAATGCCAAATTAAAAGATGGAAGTGATTCAGCAATAAAGAAGTTTTGTTCTTTTTTTAAACGACAGGGAGAAAAAAAAAGATGTGTAAAAACATTTGCATTTGGCTTAAATAAAACCCAGACTGTGCCAGAGTACTAAAAGTTTGGAAAGCTATTTTTAAACCTTCAATCCAAAGGCAACAGATTGTGGGTTTGGGAGCTGGAAATGCAAAGAATACAGTTTCAGAAATGTGATCAAGGCTTTCCTTGCCACTTTTGTCCAAAACCTCAAACATGCCAGTATTTTAAAGGCAACACACCTCCCAATATGGGCATATACGGTTTTCCTCTCTTTTGGAACCCCTCTCCCCAACCAGGTTCCCTATTAGCTTAGCCCTTTCACCTTTGCCACTCCCTTGTTTGCGTCATATAATCGTGGGACTTGTAGAGCTTATAGAGGTTATCTAGTGGTACCCCATCATTTTACAGATGAGAAAAGTGAGGCAGTGAATTGAAGGGACTTAACCAAGGTTATCCAGACAATTAACACAGAGTTAGAACATAGAGACATCCTAGTATAGTAGAAAACATACCATATTGGTGCTTAAAAGACCTTGGCTTGAATATCTGCTCTGTCTCTTACTGACTGACTTAACTTTTGGTGGAGTCACTAAGATTGTTGAGCCATAGTTTACTCATATATAAAATGAGGTCATTAAGCATCTCTGGCCTTGGGATGACCCTTCCGGTTCTGTGTCCATGATTCCATGATTCCAGGTAGCTGCTCATGCTGCCTCCTGTTGCTACAATGTTTTCCCCCTTCACTTTCTCCCTCATTTTAATCGATCAACAAACTTGAGCCCCTTGATGCAGGGAAAAAAAAAACAACTCGATTCATGGTTAGAGCACATGAGCTTGAACTGTAGCTTTGCCTTTTACTAGCGCTGAGAGGTGGAGGGCTTACATGCAGGCTGATTTCTCCTCAATGAAAGAATTTTCTAATCATTAGACCTAACTAAAAATGGAATGGACTAGTTTGTGAGAAAGTGAGTTCTGTTTTATTAGAAGAAAACATTGAAAGACTGGATGATCACTTGGCAGAAATACAGTAGATGCGGTTTCTGCATGGGATAGGAGTTTAGGAGACTGCATAGGAGAGGACCTCCCGGATCCTTTATAATCCTAAAGTTCTATGTCCCGACCCCATTCCATCCCCAGCCTCTTTTTTTTTTGGTGGCCTGAGGTGTCAGTAGCCAGTATCATAAACTACCCTGTACAAAAGGAAAAAAAAAAACATTTGAACACAATCACTGTGGTTGGGATCTTTCCATTAGATCAGTATGCTCTTCCCCCCCACCCCACCCCCTGCTATTAGTTTGGCTCTAAACTATAGAAATCAGAAGTTGAAAGACAATTGGCTTTATCTAAGGGGGGATCCCCACCTCTTTTCAATTACAACTCCTTATAAGAGGAATGGACTGCTTTAGAATGCAATGAATTTCCCCTTACCTGAGAGCCTTAAGGCAGAGGGTAGATGAATACTCATTGGGGATATTGTGGAGGGGCTTCCTCTTCCTGGACTGGTTAGACTGGATGCTTTCTGAGGTCCCTTCACAAGCTGTGACCTTTCTTGAGAGCCCATTTTGGTAAGGTAGAAACTTAAGGAAAGCATGAAGACATTGGGGTTCCGAAAGGGTTGGGGATAGAGTAGGGTGTTGTAGGAGTAGGAGTGGCTCCAGTGCTGATGTCATTAGTTTAGGTTCGATGTTGGGATGAAATGAGGTACTCGTGAGTCACTAAACATTTAACAAAGAGGAGGTTTTCTTTGTGCTAACATATAGTAGAAAATGCAATAGTATATTATAAATATAACATGAGTTTCAGACACTCACCAAGTCTGAGAGGTGTCAACTACAAGAGGCTGGGATTTTTATGCCTCCAGACCAGGAAGATACATCAGGGAAGCTGGAGTCAATCAAACTTCATGGAAGGGGGAGTAGGGAGGAAGTTGGGTCATGATCAGGAAAGCTGATTCAAGAAACCACTGGTCCTAGCACATCTGGATATATGGGAGTTTCAGAGAGGTGAAATATGACTCAAGGAGAAAAGATCACAAAAAGAAAAAATCAGAATAAACAAGGCATTGATTTTCTGATTTTCCTGAGAAGGGATTCTGTCTGACTTGGTGGTGATGCTAAGGGTGGGAATCAGCCTCTGGGAGTCTCAGTTGGGGACAAGGTGGTTCTAGCTCCTCTATTTTGTTTGCCAGGTTGAGCCCACAAGCTGATAAAGCACAGAGCATACAATAATATATATTCCAAATGGTTCTCTCTTCTTGGTACTTCATTTTCCCCTCTCTTCCCTTCCATCTTCTCCATCTCTCCATTGGCAGTGATATTGGGAAAAGGGTGGTAGGAAGGGATGAGACAGCAAAGGACATTATCTTCAGGTTACTGAATAGTATTCACATAGAAGAGGGACTGGACACTTTTCTTGGCAAGAGGAAACTACAGAGATGGTGATTTCAACTCAAAATAATATAGAAAGAAAGTGCCTTGTTGAGGTAGGAGTAGAGGTAGCAAGAATAAACATTTGTCAGGGAAATTGTAGAGGGGAACTCACATGTTAGGCAAAAATTGGAGTTGATGGGCTCTGAGGTACCTTCCGATTCTGAGATTCCATGATTCTATTATATTTCTTTATCCCTTTCCCCAACATCTCTTCCTTCCTCTTTCTCTCTCCTCCCCCACATCACTCCTATGAGAGGCAGCCTGTACTGTGGGAGGAGGACAGATTTTGGAATTAAAGAACCTACATTTGAATTCAATTTTTTTCTGCTTATTACTTGTATTACCTTGGATAAGTCATTTGGACAAGGTCAGTTGGCCAGTGGAATTTGCTTTGGAATGGGTAAGGTCTGGGGTTGTGATCCTGGTCTATGACTTACTTCCTACTTTGTGCACGACAAAACTGTGCAACAGAAATCCTTATCCAAATAATACTCAGAAGTTTCTCAAGGTAGGAAGCAGAAAAGAAGTTTATTTATGATCTCTAGAAAGGGCCACCCTCCTGACAAATGGTCAGGGAGGAGAAGCAATTTATAAAAGGAAATTAGGAAGCCCTAATGTGGAATTCTCCCCCACCCTCCTTCTGACCCTTTTCTTCCATTGGCTGGAAGTGTACAATCTAAACTCAGGAATCTACCTCAAGTACTGGAACAAGGAAACAGTATGTAATGTATGTTTGAGAAAGCATTTCTGTCCTTATTTGGCATATCTTGTGCTGAGGTGGCACTGGGGAGGGTCTCCATTGCTCTAAGTCCCAAATTCCTGCAAGGTCAGGTGACCTTTAAACCTAGGCCTAGTGGATGCTGAAGCCACTCTAGATTTGCTTTTTCAGAATGGGGAAACTTCACTGCAAACTCACACTACCTCACTGACTTCATGCACATCATCTCTCTCTCTCTCTGCCTCTCTCTTTCACCTAATTCCTTTCTTTCACTTTTCTTCCTTTCTTTATTCTTCCCATGTCTCTCTTTCCTTCTTCAGGGGTTCAATTGTTCCCCTCCCCCTATTTCTTCTCTTTTCTACAAGTTTTCTCTCATTCTCTCACAGTTTCTCTCTCTCCCCTCCCTTCTTCCATGAGTGCCCTTCCCCTCCAACCCTCATGAGTGTGCCATTTATCATAGTTTTCTTTGAGTTCTCCTTAACTGTATGTATATCTGCATTCTCTTTCACATTATACAGAGAGATCCTTGAGAGCTGTCTCTGTGCTATTAATCTCTATAGATCCTTACAGTAGCCAAGAAAGAAGCTTATAAAGAGGATGGGACAACCAAGGTTTTGTCTTAAGATGCCAAAATTTGGAGGATGGTAAAAACACTTGTATTACTTCAGGAGGTAGAAAGAACTAAGCTTAATATCTAGTTACCAGGAATAATAAATTAAAATAGGAAACTACCAGATTTCCCCCTAACAGATGTCAACACTCCAGATGAGCCCCTCCCCAGCACTGTCCTGTTCTGTCCCTTCTATCAGTGGTGGCTTCTCCAGCAGTAGAATTCTCATGCTTTGGTGTCTCTGCCTCCCAACCAAAGGGAGTATCTTGGGTCTTGCTTTCAACAGGCCTCATATCCTGAGGTCTCATATAAGTTAGGCCTATTTTGTATTATTGAGGGGAGTGGCTGGGTAATCTAGAAATTGAGTTCAAATCTGCCTCAGTAACTTACTGGTTGTGTGACTCTAGGCAAATCATTTAACCTTTTGTGCCTCAGTTTCCTCACTGTTAAAAGAGGGATGATGAAGATGATAATGACATCTACCTCACAGAGTTGTTGTTGAGGAACAAATGACTTTGCACACCATAAAGCACTATGTAAATGCTAATTATTAGGAGTTTCCCTAGTAGCCAGAATTGTTAATTATAACTCTAGGCTTGGCCTCAATAAACATTTGTTGAGTGAAGAAAGGAAAATGTGATATATAGCAGGAAAAATCATTCATTCTTGACTTTGATATTTTGATTCCCTGAGGCCTTAGGAGGAAAGGAACTTACGCAAAAATCCTTGACATCTTTTTGACTTTAAATTCATCTCTTATATTTTATAGCTCTCTATAAATCCTGCGTTTTGTTTGGGAGTTATCCTCCTTGTAACAAGAGACCCCCTATGTCCTTCTGTGCTAGTGTCTAATTTATGTATCTGGATATAGAAACAGCAGGCCACGGCGCTGTCAATATTGAATATATGTTGCTTACCTTACAAAATGACTTTCTGAGTTGCAGTAAATCCTTCTGAAATTACCTGGATTTAACAATGGGCTCATTAAGTGCCAGCAATTACTGATGTTGTAGAAATTATTGAAGGCACTCGAACTTCTCTGGTCTTCCTGCTTGACTCTAAGGGAAAAAAAAGTCACAGAAATCATGGGTTCATAGAGATCATTAGGTTAGAAGGCAATGAAAGACTGAGGTCACCTTTCTCTTCTCCACACACATATACTCACTTTATTTTATTTTTAGGACAGTTTAAAAAATACTTATTTTATTTTTCTTCCCAATTACACGTGAAGACAATTTTTAGCATTCATTTTTACAAGATTTTGAGTTCCAAATTTTTCTCCCTCCCCTCTTCTGAAAATGGTAGGCAATTTGATATAGATTATACATGTGCTATCATGTAAAACATTTTCATATTAGTCACAGTTGGGAAAGAAGAAACGGATCAAAAGGATAAAAACCACAAAAAAGAATGAAGTGAAAAACATATGCTTCCATCTGCATTTAGTATCCATCAGTTATTTATCTGGCTATGGATACATTTTCCTTAGTGAGTCCTTTGTACTTGTCTTAGATAGTCGTGTTGCTGAGAAGAGTTGAGTCACATAGTCGATCATCACACAATGTTACTCATACTGTGTACAATGTTTTTCTGGTTCTGCTCTTTTCATTTTGTAACAGTTTGTGTAAGTCTTTCCAAGTTTTCCTGAAATCTTTCTGCTCATCCTTTATTATTGCATTTCCATTACATTCACATACCACAGCTTGTTCGGCCATTCCCCAACTGACAGGGATACCTTCAGTTTCCAATATTTCAGCACCTAGCATGAAAAAGGCTACTACAAATTTTTTTGCACATGTAGGACTTTTCCCTTCTTTGTGATCTTTTTGACATACAAACCTTGTAGTGGTGTTGCTGGATCAAAGGGTATGCATAGTTTGGCTGCCTTTTGGTGTAGTTCCAAATTGCTCTCCAGAATGGTTGGGTAAGTAGTTCATAACTCCACCAAAATGCATCAGTGTCCCAATTTTCCCCACATCCTCTCCAACACTAATTATTTTCCTTTTTTGTCATATAAACCAATCTGATAGGTGTGAGTTGGTGTCTCAGAGTTATTTTAATTTGTATTTCACTAATCAAGTGATTTAGAGCACTTCTTAATATGCCTATAGATAGCTTAGATTTCTTAATTTGAACAGTTTATGTCCTTTGACTACTTATCAATTGGGGAATAGCTTGTTTTCCTATAAATTTGACTGAGTTCTCTTCATATTTGAGAAATGGGTCATTTGTCAGAGACACTTGCTGTAAATATTGTTTCCTAACTTTTTATTTTCCTTCTAATCTTGGTTTTGTTTGCACAAAAGCTTTTTAATTTAATATAATCAGAATGATCTATTTTACATTTCAGGAGCTCTCTCTCTTGTTTGGTCATGAATTCTTCCCCTCCTCATAGACCCTGGCTCTCCTGACTTGTATATGGTATCATCCTTTATGTCTAAATCATGCACCAATTTTGACCATAATTTGGTATATGGTGTGATGTTGGTCTATACCTAGCTTGTGTCCTATTGTTTTCTGGTTTTTCCCAGCAGTTTTTGTCAAAAAGTGAGTTCTTATCCTCAAGACAGGGGTCTTTGGTTTTTATCAAATACTAGGTTACCATGGTCATTGATTACTGTGTCTTGTATAGGTATACTATTCCACTGATCCACCACTTTATTTATGAACTTACTTTGAAGGTGAAGAAAAAGAGACACAGAAGTTACCTCAGGTAAGGGGTCAGTGTCAGAATAGAAACAAAGTCTCCTGGAACCCAGGTGAATACTCAAGACAAATACCAATATGTCACTGCAGTTTTCTCTTTGGAGTAGTTGAAGAACAATGTAAGGCAGCCAGCAAAGTAATTTGTCAATGTTTTGTTACATTGTTTATTAACTGGGCAATGATCCATTACTAATAGGTCAGTCCCTGCCCTAGGTTGGGAGATGGAGGATGTTGTTCAAGAAAGGGTAAGGAAGCCAGTGTCATTGAATTGAAGTGATGTAGGTGAGATGGAAGGGAGGGACATAAGGGTGTGTGTGTGTGTGTGTGTGTGTGTGTGTGTGTGTGAGGTTATGAAAGGCTTTGAATATCATACAGAGAAGACTTTCTATTTGATCCTGGAGGTAATAGGGATCCACTGGAGTTCATTGATGGGGTTGGGGTATCATAAGGTCAGATATGTGCTTTAGGAAGATCACTTTGATAGCTTGAATAGGATATATGGAAGTGGGTAGAGATTTGAAGGAGGGAGAGTAGTCAATAGGCTACTGCAATAGTCCAGGCTTGAGATCAAGAGTACCCTACAGTAGTGGCAATAGCAGAGGAGAGAAGGACAGCATTTTAAAGAGATATTAATGAGGTAAAATCAGCAAGTTTTGACAACAGATCGGATATTAGAGAGTGAAGGTGACACTTATGTTTCAAACCTGAGTGGCTACAACTAATAGGGAAATTTTGGAAGGCATTGGAGTTTCAAGGAAATGATAATGAGTTTGATTTTAGATGTGTTGAGTTTAAGATGACCATAGAGCTTTCAGTCCAAGATGCCCACTAGGCAGTTGGAGATGTAAGAATGGAGGTCAGTTAGAGATGTTAGGGCTTGATAAGTAGATTTGAGAATTATCTGCATAAAAATGATTATTGAATTCATGGAAACTGATGAGATCATGAAGTGAATTTGTATAGAGAGAAAAGAGGAGAGAGACCAAGATGGAGTTCTGTGGAATACTCAAGGTCAGGGGCTATGACCTAGATGAAGATCCAACAAAGGAAGAAGTCAGACAGGTGGAAGAAAAACCATGATAGAGTAATGTGAGTAAAACCTAGAGAGGAGACAATATCAATGAGAAGAGGGTCCAGGGAAATAGTTTGTTTTCTTATTTTCTAGTTGGTTCTTACCTCCACACCTTCCCTCACCCCAAACAACTCCTCCTCTGCCTCCTCCCCCAACTATATCATGAACTTTTGAAGGGCAGTTACTGTTTCTGGTTATTATAATTACTGCTGCTACTGCTGCTGCTGCTGCTGCTGCTACTACTACTACTACTACTACTACTACTACTATTCTACTACTACTACTTCTTCTGTCTCTCATAATGCCTAATATTATTATTACCTCTTGTAATTTCCCCTTATAAAGAGCAAAAAAAAATCAATATATAAAGGTAGAGAATGAATGAAGAAATGAGGGAAAGGGAGAAGTAAAGGGAAGGAGGAAGAAAGGAAAGAGAAGAGTGAGAAGGAAGAAGGGAAAGAGGAAAGGAGAGAGAAAAGAGGAAGGGAAGAAGGAAAAATGGAACTGAGAGAGGGAGGAAAGAAGAAAGGAGGAGAAAGAAAGAACCCAAGTTTCACTTTTTAAAGCATTTACCTGATTCCCCACACATCAGCCACCATGTATGTTTATCAAAAGTTATTGGATCAACCCAGGGAGCAGGATATTAACCTGAGAACTGCAGCCACATAATTTAATCCCCAAGCAGTTTTATTTGACTCCCTGCCTACCTTACTCCCAGGTGGTTCTCCTATCCTATTGCTCGATCACTGTGTTTAAAGAATACAAGCTAAAACAAACTCCAATTTCTCTGGAATCCAAATATCTTCGAAAGGTCTAGCAGATATCCTTTGTTTTTCTCTGTAGGCCATTTTGATGAATAGAAAGAGATGGTGAAGAAACAGGTTGTTGTCTAGAATTTACTTAGAGATGAAGCTTCCAGGGTATGTCTCAATGTCCACCTGAGGCTGTTATGCCCTCTGCATACCTTGTCCTGAGAACCATGGCTTATACTTCTGCCTCTGAGGCCATGAGAATGCCTGATGATTTTGTATGGATCAAGACAGGATCAGTGACATTGAGTTTAATATTAACTTTAGCAATTCTTGGTTTTTATAGATTGTGAATAATACTCAGCTAACTTGACTTTTCTGAGGATATATAGAGTTGGAAGGTACCTTCTAGGTCATTTAGACCAACTCTCTCTTTCTAGATGAAGAAACTAAGGCCCAGAGCCATTTGATGATTTACCTAAGGTAATATTGCTGATTTGTTACAGAGCAAGGTTACTGACTGTTATATACAAATCCTATGACTCCAAAGTCAATGCTCTTCTGTTGTAACATACTGTATAATCTCCAAGGTCCCTTCAAGCTTTCAATCTATGATCCTTTCATATCTGTCTTTCAGATTAGTAAACATAGATGAAGTGACTAAACAAATAGCTAATTAATAAAGCTTGGACTCAGGTTCAAGAACCATAGAGCTGAAGGAAGTGACCTTAGTGATTCATTGAGTCTATACCTTCTTTGCCTCATTTCGAAAACTTAATAAACAGCAAAGTAGAATTTGAATCCAGGACTCCTGATTTCTTCACAATTAGAGCTAGAAGAGATCTTAGCAATCATCCATAGAGTTTCCACACTGCAGACTCTCAAACCTTAAAATCACAAATGTAACTCTAACCTCTCTCCCCCAATAAAAAGATAGCAATACGAATTCTTGCAATTCCAACCTCTAAAGATTGCATTTTAATTCTTAAAAGGTCTATCTAAATATGAACAATTATTAATAAATCATCTAACCTATTGCATGGCCAAATATTAATACCTCCTGTATTGTCTTCGGATCAACTCTGTCACTACCCCCTTCCAAATTCCTTTGATTTTTCTTAATACCATTTTTCAATTTAATCATTCACTGGCCCTGAAGGTATCTAATTAAAGGAGCAATTTTCTCTACTTTTATTATAAATGTTCCCTTGTCTCCTTCTTTCTGTCACTTTTGCTGTGAACAATGGGCGACCTAGAAATCAGACTGGCTAGCGGGAATTTCATGTGGCATAATTGCTAATTGTTAGTGAGCTGGGGCTTTGTTCTCATTATATGGGCTAATTTCCACCAAAGGCAAGGCACAAGATGAAGCCAGGCAGTCTTTTTTCTCCTCCCCAAATCTTTTTTTTTTTAATTTTATTTTTTTTTCTTAAAGGTTATCTTGGATGAGACTTTAGCTAGAGCTGCAATTTGTAAGTGTAATTTCCTTGAAAACAGGCCTAAATAGAGCATTTTTCATTCCCTTCCCAATGGAATTCAAGACACAGATGAGAATTTATGTTCAGAACATCTTCCGTCGCTGAGATGGAAGTGAATTTCTCTGAGCGTCAGTGGCAATCTGGCCTTATGAGCTCAGACTAGGAGGTTGCTCAAAAGCTTGGTTACTTCGTGAGTTATACACAATTTCAAATATTATTTTTGGCCAAATAAAAAAATTGGAGTTGTTTCCAGACATAATGTTGTCTGGTGATGAATTTCATAAGATTGGGTCAAATATTTTATGAAGAGCAAAATGTTTTCCACCCCACAAAATGCTGCTTTCTGAAACTCCACTTTATTTGGTGGACTTTGCTGCTTTAGCCTTGAAGTGTGTTAATGTATCTTCATTTTAAAAGGAGCAGAATCTTTCATGACTGTTAGTAAGTCAAGGTAAAGTAGATCTGGTGAGAGAGAAATTCAGGCCCACTATCCATTCTCACAGATAAAGCAAGGAATACAGAGAGAAGGGGTGCAGAGGGGACCTAGATGTCACAGTGTCTAAAGTGCCAGGACTGAAGATACTTACTAGCTGTGTGACCCTGGGAAAGTCACTTCACCCTGTTTGCCTCAGTCCCCTTCATCCCCAAAAGAGGGCCATTAAAACATTTAAAATCAATAGAAGAGACTAGAACCTAAGGACAAACAATCAGAATAGCTTTGAAACTAGTAAATTTAATTTATTACATGTTTTAAAAATATGATAAATAATAGAGATTTGTGGTTTCACATGTAATTCTTCTTTGAACTTTGTATATGCTAATGTTCTTTTTGTTAATATGAAGTTTAGGAGGCTTATTTTTTTTAAATACAGGTGTTGTGGTCATAGACTCAACAAAATCTGATAATTGATTTGATAGGAAGAGGAATGAGGGAAGAATTGAGGATAATATCAAAATTATAAATCTGATTGAAGAAAAACTAGTGGTGTCCTCAGGAGAAATAGGAAACTTAGAAAGGGGGTGAGTTTGGGAGAAAAGATAATGAATTTTATTTTTGTACATGTATAATTTGAGGGGCTAATGGGATATCCAGGTAGAGTGGTCCATTAGGAAGTTGGTGACAGAGCATTGGAACTCAGGTGAGTGCTGGGTAGGTTTCCTCTGCATAGAAGGTATCTGAACCCAAGGGAGAGGAGAGGACAAGAGAACACATTAGATTCAGTAGTGAGATTCTAGCTAATCTTGGTTTCCCCATCGACTTTGACTTTGTACAAATTACTTAGTAGTTACTTACTTCAGCTATAAAAAGGAAATAGCTGATCATTCATTGAAAGCTATGGCATCAAGGTTCTAAGAGAAAAGGTAAACTCTTGTTCTAGGGTTGGGGAAAGGAGGAGTTGAGAATATTATACAACGTATATTTGTATGTGGGTTATTACAAGAGTGGGCAGCCCTGAGGAGCTGGGGTGCAGTATAAGTCTAGAGTTTGAATTCCAGAAAGGGATAGAATAAGTCAAAAGGCAGAGTTCAGGGGCACCAAAGATAAATTTACCTTGTCCATAAATATACATAGTACCTCTTTTCTTATTGTTCATTCTATGGATGAATGGCAAAGTGGATGGTTGTGCAATGGGAGCCAGGCTAAAGCCACAGAAATATTTTAATAAATCTATTTAAAACCATCTTCCCTTCATTTATTGAACCTTGCTAGAGACTCACCCAGGGATGAATTCGACTGATTTAAAACCAGTGATTTGAGTCCAGTATTTGTTTCTAATTTAGTTTCTTTATTATTCAATTTGACATAGTATGGGATGTTGTATATGGATAGTAGCATGTAAAGACGGCTCAAATAAATTCTATAGTGTGTCACTATTGATATCCCTGAATCTGGTCATTGAGTGAATTTCTCTCCCTCCTTTCCCCTCCTACCTGCTCTGTCTACAAATATAATCCTTCTCCACCTCCACCACCCCCTTTAATGTCTTGACAGCTCAAGGTAGACTTGAAGATCAAAGATTGTGTCAGATTTGGTGTTCTGCATAGGAGCAAGCCCATTACTGTCATGGTACTGAATAAATAATCCTTCCCTCATTTGAACTGAGATGGTCCCTAGCTGATGGTGGTGCTGGTTATCTGTCTACACTGTAGTACATTTTTCAAAATCCTCTGTCATTCATACACATTTTAAAAATTGAAATAATGAAACACTTGTTGAATGAACCAAATCCTTGGCCCAGACACAAATGAGAGTGAAACAAATGAGAATGAATCTGATACTGAGGAAAATTGGAGTTTTTCTGGTTCATGTTGCCTAGGATCATATTTTGAAAGGTAACTGGTATGATAGAAAAAGCCTTGGTCTAGGAAGTCAGGAAAAATGGGGTCTAGTGGTGGCCTTATTAGTATTTAGTTTTGAGATATTTGGCAAGTCTGATTACTTCACTGCATTTAATTTTCTTCCATTTGAAAAAAAGCAGGGGTTGGAACAGATAATATCTGAAATCCTCAAGCCTTAAACATCTATGATTTTAAGACATACGTGCCTAAACTTCCCATGAGAATGAGAGAAGGTTCACAAGAAAAGTAACTGAATCTTCCCCAGATTGCTGCTAACACCTGGATAGACTTAAACATTTGCCCACAAGTAACATAATGCATATCCTTAGAATTCTTACCATCTCTGTCAGTTTTTGTTTATCTGGGTTGCTCAGCTATGATAGCCTAGAGAAATTTGCTTCCTTTCTAATCAAACAACTTCATCTACATGTCTTTGTTTCAGGGAGACCTCTTTATGTAATTATTTTTTATCCATTTTCCATATTTTATCCCTAACATGGAATAACTTTGGCAGGGGAGAGTTGAGAAATTTCATTGTCTTTATAATTATCATTATTATCTAAAGTACTTATGACAAATCTTTGACCATGGCAATTCATGAAAGAAATAGAATACATAATAGTCCTTAAGGTGCATCCCTTTCTACCCCAGCAGTGAGTGCAGCAGAGGGATGGAAAAGAGAGTCAGAGAATACTAAGAGTTAACAGATTTAGACTGTCAACTTAACTATAGGTACTCAAAGAAATGAGAAACAACCTGTTGTACTGGATAGAGACCTTGGAGCCAAGAAAGCCCTGGTTCCCATCTGTGTAAGACATCTAATGACTGTGCAAAACTCAAATGGCAACTCTGTAAAGTTGTAAGTTGGAGAGGTGCCGGTGGACATTGGTAGGAAGAGTCTTTCACCAGGTTCTTCCTTCATTGAATTCTAGTCCAATGATGATTCATGCTACCCATCTCTTGACTGACAGATAATGGGCTCAAGATGCATAATGGGATACATGTTTTTATATGTGGCCAATTTGGGGAATTTATTTTGCTTCCTTATGGCTATTTGATGTAATGCCATAGTTTTTCTTTCTTTTTTTCTGGTATTGGTGTGGGGGAGGGGCAGAGAAAATAAATCTCTGGTAATTAAAAAATGTTGAATACTCCCCCGTCACAAACTAAGGAACAGGGTAAGGAGATGTAAATTGGCCATCTGTACCTTCAGGAGTAGAGGAAGGAATGCCCATTGTGATGTGACATCTCCTCTACCAGATTTTGCCTTCTGTTATCCACACTCTTTCACTTATTTTCAATCTTTATTTGTCTACTGGCTCCTTCTCTACTACCTATAAACATCCTTCCACTTGCCCCATCCTCAAGAAACCTTCCCTTGATCCTACATTCCTGCTAACAATTGCTCTATAATTCTGTCCTTTGTGGCTAAACATCAGGAGAAGGTTGTCTTCAATAATTCTCCTCTGTCTTCAAAAAGAGTCTCTACAGTCTCGTCTGTGAGAGTCACAGTTTGGCTTCTGATTTCATCATTCAACAGAACCTGCTCTCTCCAAAGTTACCAACGATCTCCTGTTGCCATATCCAAAGTATTTTTCCTCAATCCTTTTTCTTCTGGATCTCTATGTAGCCTTTGACACTGTCAATCGCCCTCTTTTCCTTCATACTCTCCCCTCTAGATTTTTGGGACACTAGTCTCTCTAATATAGTTAGATTTGTTTTATGCTATGATTATTTGTAAACCTGTCTTATGCCTCCCAAGTAAACAAAGACAGAAACTGTAACATTCGTTTTTTCATTCCCTAGAGCCCTTAGCATAGTGCTTTGTAACACTTATGACACTTGACCTCCTTCAGTCTCTAGATGACACAGTATTTTAAACTCCATATATCTAAAACTGAGCTTATCATTCTTCCTCCTAATCCTGCTCCTCCTTTCAACTTCACCATTTCTGTTAGCATCACTACCATTCACCCAGTTTACTATATTTGAATTTTATTGTTATCTTGGATTCTTCACTACCCTTTACCTAATATCCAATAGATGCCAAGTCCTATTTACTTGATCTCAATATCTCTTAGAAATATCCAATATTCCCACTGCACTAATATTCTTTCTTTAATAGACTATTATTCTAATCTCCTTATGGCTCTTCCCATATTTACTCTGATTCTTCTTCTCCCTTTCCATTCAATCTCTGTCTTACTGTTACCAGATTAATCATTCTTGATTAATCATTTAGACATCTCAATTTTCAGCTCAAAAAATCTTAATTGGCTCCCTATTGCTTACTGAGTGGTATCCTGAACCCACCTTGTTTTGTATACCCTGCTTCTATTAATATAGCCATTTGGGGGCTGCAATATCACATCACTGCTTCATATTGAGTTTGCAGTCCATGAAAACATTCAAGTCTTTTTCATATGAACTAATGTCTGCATTAACTTCTCACCATTCTTGTTCTATTTGTGAGGTGGATTTTTTAACCCAAGTGCAATTCTTTTATTTACCTAAGCTGACTGTTTTCTTTACTTGTGTTCATCCTATGAGAGCAAGTGAAGAATGGAAGTGTCTCTTAATTAGGAAGATACCTTTATCATGGAAATGCTTATTAAATGTACTGACCCTCAGAAATAGTGTCAATTTCAAGTTTTAAGGGTCTAAATAGTCAATGTTTATCTTTATCATTGGCATTCCCCTGTTGTTTTGAACAGGTGGGACAGTTGGGGGTCATGACCTTACTTGTGGCAATGGCATTGTCCTCATTCATCATCCTTGTGTGTGTTCAATCATTTCAGTTGTGTCTAACTCTTTGTGACCACATTTTGGGAATTTTCTTGGCAAAGGTACTAGAGAAGTTTGCTGGTTCATTTACAGTTCTTACAGTTCATCTTACAGATGAGGAACTGAGGCAAATGGGATTAATTGACTTGCCTAGGGACACACTGGGCAAGTTTCTGAGGTCAGATTTGAACTTGGTAAGATCAGTCTTCCTGACTTCAGGCTTGGTTCTCTATCCCCTGTGCCACCTAGCTGTCCCAAGATCCTTTTGTGCCAAGGTTCTTTTCAGATCCAACCCTTTTCCAAGAAGGT